>JAPJBO010000072.1:0-230000 GCA_030068145.1 Diplonema papillatum | reverse complement strand
GTGGCCCAAAACGGGTCCCAAACGGTTTTTAACGGGCTGAGTCGAGGTAAAGGGGTCTCCGAAGGCCCACGAATGGGCCCAGGTGGGCCCAGGTGGGCCCCGGAGCGGGCTCTCAGTGCGAGGGTGAGAGCCCCCAAAATGGGGTCATTTTCGGGCCTCGCCACTACTCAAGCTAGTCAAACACTTTTCTGGCCTCCAGCGGAAAACCCAGACTTCAAAACGACAAGATCGGCTGTGTTCCGCTGTAGATAGCCACCAGCGGGTTCCCTGAAGCCGAAGAATGCTCTCGGGGGTCACAGTTAGCCCCATGTGTGCAGCGCCAGCAGTGGGCAGGCACACGCTCAGAATGTGTGGTATGCAAGTGCACCCTGCCTAGAATCTGGCTTCACCCGCTTTTGAGAACACAGTGCTTACCAGGAAAACGCAAATATAGAGGGTGGAAAAATGCAAAAGAGCCAAGATGACGACTGTGGGCCTCCCGCCAACGCCAATCTCGGCAGCCTTTCCCCGGTTCTTCCTGAGATTGTCACCCACGACCATTCCAACAGCCCTGTACCGGGCACGTGCCCAGTCCAAACCACTCACGATGCGTCACCGGCTCGCCTCGTCGTCAAGGCTGTTGAAGGCTTCTGAAAGCCTACCAAAAAGGCGCTTCCAGATGTCAACCTTCTCCCTCTCTGTCATTAGGGCGAAGAAGAAATAAACCGATCAGGTCCTCACCAGAGACCTTTTCGCAAAAGGTCCTGCTGGCTACGAGTCGTCTCTGCATGGACTGACCACGTCTCGTTTCCTCATGAAACGGCGACAACTTCTGCATTGCTCTCACCAATGACTCCACGAACTCCAGACCCGTGATCTTTGGCATTTTCCCCTCTCTTAGTTTCCGTTTCCCTGGGTCAATCTGTTTTCTTAATTAGTATTGCTGGTAAAGCCGGATTCTAGGCAGGGTGCACCTGCTGCACCCACTCTATTTACAAGGTGTGCCTGCCCACCGCAGGCGCTGCAGGCGGGGTGGCCAAGTAGGGCTATCTGTGACCCCTGAGAACACTCTTCGGCTTCAAGAGGACCCGCTGGTGGCTATCTACAGCGGAACACAGCCGATCTTGTCGTTGTGTAGTCTGGGTTTCCCGCTGGAGGCCAGAAGGTGTTTGACTAGCTTGAGAAGTGGCGAGGCTTTGAAAATGACCCCATTTTGGGGGCACCCCCCCTCGCACTGAGTGCCCGCTCCGGGGCCCACCTGGGCCCACCTGGGCCCATTCGTGGGCCTTCGGAGACCCCTTTACCTCGACTCAGCCCGTCAAAAACCGTTTGGGACCCGTTTTGGGCCACACAGATGGGGGCTCGGGGCCAGTATAGGGTGACGTCAAAAAAAGATTTATCACGGTGCAGTAGTAAAGGCTTTCACTAGTAAATTTACTAGTGGTTTTACAAGTGAAAATGGTTTACAAGTGCCACTAGTAAATTTTACAAGTGCACTTGTAAAATTTACAAGTGCACTTGTAAAATTTACAAGTGCACTAGTAAAATTTACAAGTGATTTCAGGTGTTTTGGCAGGTGTTTTGGGGTAAAACAAGAAGAAACTGTGGCAAGTGAAGCACACATTCAGAAGAACCGGCTTCTTTTTCACCTAACTCATCAAAATGGGGCTGGGAGAGCATAGCAAAGTGTCAACGCAGTGCTTGAGAGCCCCGCGCTTAGGCAGACCGCGTCAATCCAGGTTTCCCCCACTCCAAGGCAAACGTGAACACTCGAACACGACCCCCCTTTGGCTCGATGCGGTGGGAACACGGGACAATAACATCGGAACAGACGGAGCGCGAGGGAGGAGGCGTCCTTGTCCTCTCAGAGCAGAGTCGTGCACAGGTACGTCCTGGTACCAGAAATAGATGGGCGCCATTGCACGGCAAAAGATGCTCTGGTATCTTGCGTTTGGCCCAGGAGGTTACGAATATCTCTGCCTGCGTGCGTCTTATGCCGGACAGGCTTGGCATCCATTTTTTGGACTGAGTCGTGGGCAACAGTGCGGTCAACTCTGAAAGGCAAACACCGTAAACGGAAATAAGTTGGACCGGACAAAATGGTCCAACTCACCTATTTTGGGCTCTGGTGGTCCAACTTTTGTCCGGCCAACTTTTTTCGGGGGCTTCGTGCAGTTTTGCGGCTGGCACTCGCTCCACTCCGTAGTCGCGCATGGGTCCGCCGCCAGGAGTTCCCGAACACTGCGCGGCGCTGCGTAACCCGCTGAGTTCCCTCCAGCAACTTGCACTGGAATCACAAGATCTTCCTTGCGTGGAAGGATGTTTGATCGCGACCGGTTGCGGTTGGTCAGTGCCGAGGGTGGACCAAGATGCGTCCACCGTCTGTCCCATTGCTTTGGTAGAGTGCAAACGCAAAAATGCAGAGTGCAAACGAGGAGGCTCGAGGTTGGCTGACCGTGAAGGAAAAAGTATGAGCCGCCAATAAACGACGATCTTAGTACGCTCAAGAAGAAACCCACGCATCTCTCGCGCCTGACTACTCATTTGTCACGGGACATTTTTTTACCTCATGCCCATCGACCCAACCCCGCCTAAGTGGATACGTGCCTGGGCGGAAATATGTTGGACCGGACAAAATGGTCCAATTGTTTTGGTCGTCCGCGGTCCAACCTTTGTCCGGTCCAACATATTTTCGGTCCAACATATTTCCGGTCCAACTTTCTTCTGCTTATGGTATGGAAGATTCACGGGGGGTTTCGAGGACTGGAGGATTCTTGTCACACGAGGGTGCTGGGGGAAGTTGTTTGGGCTGTTGCCGTGAGATTAGTACTTCTTGGGGTTTGGTGGTTGCTTGGTCGGGTCGGGGTGTTGGGAACGAACGCGGTGTGCCTACTGCTTCATTTTATTGTCGTTGGTTCTTGGGGTGTATGCTTGTAGGGCCCATGTTGCCCATTCAGCGCACTTGTCTCCCGGGCAACGCGTAGAGCCACTCTCCGGATTACCGCGTGGTTCCCTTCGCATAGGCGTCCAGGGCCTGCATTCGGGTGGGTGCCCGAACACCGGCCTTTGGTCCGCCTCCGGCTGAAACCATCTAAGGTGCGCTGTCGCCCGCTGTCAGAATGTGTTGAGAGGTGGCCTTTTCGTTGCACCCTAAACCACATATCTCCGTTGTGCCGTTTTGTAGAATCGATTGCCTCACTAGCGCACTGCTCCGCTGGACCTCCGGAGTTGGTGCAGCGTCTTGCCGTTGATGCTGCTCTCGGAGTCTGCGGTTCCTCTGATGCTCGAGGGTCCCCCGTGCAAACCTGCCGATCTCTTCCATCTGCACTAGGCCGGCGGCATCTTGGGCGCATACATATTGGAGGCCTGCATCATGGTAGACCGATTCACATCAAAGACGCTTCGTCCGTTCAGCACTCTTCCTGCTGCCTCGTCCGCTTTTTCATGTTTACGAAACCTCACAAGTTTCTGACTACTATGGTCGAGCCCGAGTGTTACATTGACGGGCTGTGTGGAACTCCTTACTGCGGCAACAACAATGTCAAGATCCCTGCTTGGGCAAAGCCCGTGCCGAAGCGTGTCGGGAAGTGGCAGGCATGCTCGGACCGACTGGAAGTATTCGCAACAGTCAGGTGGTCGCTTCTGCCCAGGTTTCTCGCTCCCCGCTCACGTCGCCATTGTAGAGTGTGTTTCACTGTTGTGAATTTGGCACGACACCACTCACAGTGCGTCTCTCTTGCCTCTGTTTCTTCTCATTTTGTAGACTCTTTTCCTCGGCAGCTGTCAACTAGCTCAACAAAAGTCTCAGGGTAAAGGGGCTGGACAGTGCGCACAGTTCCAGTTGGGTGCGCGCCGCTCCTCTCATCCTTTTTCAACGGCGCGGCTGTATATCAGGGGAGATGATTCCCATAAAGGCTCCCAACAACCCTGCCCAACTCAGTCCGAGGGGTAGTGCACATCGACCAAACCTCCCCAGTTTTCGATCGCGCAGTTTTTCACGCAAAACCCCCTACAAATCACTGTTTTGGACTGAAAAACACCTGAATTCACTTGTAATTTTTACTAGTGCACTAGTAAAATTTACAAGTGCACTTGTAAATTTTACTAGTAAAAGTGTAAATTTTACTAGTAAATATTTTTACTAGTAAATTTACTAGCAAAAGGGTCATTTTACAAGTTTACTACTGCACCGTGATTAGTGCAAAGGGGGGGGGGGGGGGTTTGGCATCGTCTCATATGTCTTCAGCTGCACCCTTCCACCCTCGCCCCGCACGGCGTCGATGTGCCGAAGCTGCCGCTGTGAAACAGCCACCGAAGCCGTATTTCTTGCACATTTTCGTCGGTTCCCCCCCTTCGAAGAAGGCGACCGGAGCCTGCAGATCCTGCAGGTTTGTGCGCCCGAGCCGACGGTTGACATCCCGCACACTTTTTGGTCGCTGTCTGATTCGGACCGACACACCAGAGCCGGCAGCACCATTTCTCTTTTAGGGCCTCGGCCCGTAGTGCCAGATTCGGACCGCGGGGCCGAATTTGGTAACAGTAGCCAATCCCCTGCTTTCATCTGCAGCTTCTCAGGCTAGACTTCACCGTTGCAGGCAGCGCCTTGAAACCTGGCCGTCAGAGGCTCGCTGTCAGGGGTCACGCCTCGTCGTAAGGCCCAAACGTGGAGCAACGATCGCTCATCCGCTTGCACGGATCGCTTACCGTCACGGCGTCTCACTTGCACCCTAGAATCAAGCTTGGCTGTTGCGTGTCCGGACGAAAGCGCGGCAACTGTGAGGATTTCCGGTGCCGAACGGTGAGCTGTTCTTACTGCCTTTGTAGGAAACACTTGGTGTGGTGAAGTTGGATTGTTTTCTCCCCCTCTAGCCTCCGTCGAAATGAGCACAAGGCAGTCCCTCGAGTATTTTTTGCAACCGTGACCAGTTGCAACCTCTGACGAACTGTGGCAAACGTGAGACGCACACAGCGTGGCTTCGTCGAACCAACAACAATCGACGGAGCATCGAAACACGTGTTTTTCGATGACGCACGTCCTCTTCCTGCCCAGACACGTCCTGAATTAGTGCCCCAACAACACATGCGGCCAGCAACGTGCCCAACAAACGTAAACACATCCCTGTTTCAACGCGACATGCGGCGAATTCGGGTTCAGTTCTTCTGAAGATGCGGCAAACTTGCGCTGAGTACGTTTCGTGCTATTTTGCCCCATGGCCGGGTCTTGCCCAGAGAGCGTCCGCTTTCCTCGCTCCCGAATCTGCGCCAAAAAAAAAAAAAAAAAAGAGACAAAACCATATCGGAAGCACTTAAGTGGGGAAAATATTTATCGGAACGATACTACTAAGCCCCGTTGGCATACTTACACTCCATGGCTGCCTCGATGGCACCAAATCCGTAGTCGTGGTTAGACATTTTCAGGTAGGAGGATGTTACCTGGTCAGGACCGCATGCAGTTTTGTCGTATTGGGGCCGCGTAGGACCGGATGAAGTCGTTGCGAATACACACAACAGATCAACGAAGGGTAGAACTGGGGAACATGCAGATCAGACGGAAGTAGAATGTGCAAACTTATCCTTTTCTTGACTTGCCGTTCTGAAAGCTGTTGAGGGGCCCCTACGTAGGTTCTCGCATGATTCGTTCGCCTTTGTAACACTATCCGTTTGTAGTAAGCTTTGCAGTTGTGTTCTTGCAATATCTAGCCGAATGGTGGGTGGCGGATTTCCGCGCTCGTGCGCAAGACGCAGTTTTACTGCAACTGCGTTCGTGACCTTTGTCGCGGTGAAGTGGTACAAAGTCTTCAGCTTTCAGATCCGGATACTGCTCAATGCAACCAGATAGTTAGATGTCACTTGTTGGATACCCGTGTGCTGCATTCGAAAAGGTTTGCGTATCTGGTGTTGAAAATTGAACAGCCTTTGCTGGGGAGGCTTTCGACCCGAAACTAGATAGAAAAACGATCGTATTTGGCTTCGTCGCGGTCGTCCACGGGACGAAGTAGGTGAACCTACTGCCAAAGTGATCAATACTTATCGGAAACAGAAAAATATTTATCGGAAACAAAAAAATATTTATCGGAAACAAAAAAATATTTATCGGAAACAAAAAATATTTATCGGAAACAAAAAAATATTTATCGGAAACAAAAAAAATATTTATCGGAAACAAAAAAAAATATTTATCGGAAACAGTTTCCGATAAATATTTTCCCGACTTAAGTGCTTCCCTTATGGTTTTCTCCGAAAAAAAAAAAAAAAAACCGCGAAAAGAAAATGGACCAACAGCAGCAGCAGCAGCAGCTGCTGCGCCGTCTCCAATACAAAGAAACCGAGCCCTTTTCGATCAGCGTTTAATAAAACCTCAGTGTCAGAAAAATAATGACGCAGAGCGAAGAACCCGCTGCGCAAGTAGACAGGGCAGAGCAGCTGTGATTTCCGTACCTTAGCCACTCGCCGTAAATGCACAGAGTGGTGCTTTGCAGGAAGGAGGCATGCAACATGGTGTATGCCATGCGTAGAAGCAGATGCAGCAAGGAATTTGCTGCGGGACCGTTGCTCACGTAGCACGCAGAAAGGAAGGGACCAGCACGGGGAGGGCCACGGCGGGTGCGGGTCTACAAGTTCTTCTCGGGCGACCTCCTCTTTGTCGTCGCCGCAATGCAAAGAAACCGAGCCCTTTTCGTTCGGCGTTTAAAAAACCTTAGGGTCAGGAAAAATAATGAAGCAGAGCGAAGAAAGGGAGCGCAGCTGCCCAAGGCACATAGAGCAGCAGATCCTCGGAGTAGTGAGTTCAACTAACCAGGTGCTCAAGGTAGACCGCGGTCAAAGCGCAGAGCAGCTGTGCCATGCGTAGATGCAGATGCAGCAAGGAATTTGCTGCGGGACCGTTGCTCACGTAGCACGCAGAAAGGAAGGGACCAGCACGGGGAGGGCCACGGCGGGTGCGGGGGGCTCCAAGAGCGGGTCTACAAGTTCTTCTCGGGCGACCTCCTCTTTGTCGTCGCCGCAATGCAAAGAAACCGAGCCCTTTTCGTTCGGCGTTTAAAAAACCTTAGGGTCAGGAAAAATAATGACGCAGAACGAAGAACCCGGTGCGCAAGTAGACAGGGCAGAGCAGCTGTGATTTTCCGTACCTCTGCCACTCGCCGTAAATGCACAGAGTGGTGCTTTGCAGGAAGGAGCCATGCAACATGGTGTATGCCATGCGTAGAAGCAGATGCAGCAAGGAATTTGCTGCGGGACCGTTGCTCACGTAGCACGCAGAAAGGAAAGGACCAGCACGGGGAGGGCCACGGCGTGCGGGTGGCTCCAAGAGCGGGTCTACAAGTTCTTCTCGGGCGGCCTCCTCTTTGTCGTCGCCGCAATGCAAAGAAACCGAGCCCTTTTCGTTCGGCGTTTGAAAAACCTCAGGGTCAGGAAAATAATGACGCAGAGCGAAGAAAGGGAGTGCAGCTGCCCAAGGTACAGCGCAGTAGATCCTCGGAGTAGTGAGTTCAACTAACCAGGTGCTCAAGGTAGACCGCGGTCAAAGCGCAGAGCAGCTGTGCCATGCGTAGATGCTGATGCAGCAAGGAATTTGCTGCGGGACCGTCACATAGCACGCAGAAAGGAAAGGACCATCACGGAGGTGCGAGGAGAAAACTCGCATGAAGGCCATCGAGCACGTCATCGGCGAGATGTTCCAGTCGTTTGTTGCTAGTCTCTGTATCCTCTTCACGCCAGCCTTTACAAATTCGTAAACGACACAATTGTCTACCACACCACCCATCGTGCAACGCAGGAATAAAGGAAGCGTACACGAAAAAGAAGAAAAAAAGAAAGCGAAGCTATCCCAGCCTCGAAAACAAAACAAAACACAGAAACCCCCACAACCAACGAAACAAAGCCCCTACCTTCCGCTCTCGCGCAAACCCCGCGGGGGGCAGAGAGAGCGGAGAGGGGGAAAGGAACACTTAAAAAAAAAAAAAAAGTCCACATAATAGCTCCGGCGCGACAGAGAGGGTTTGACACACCTCTCCAAAGGCAGGCAAGACGGTTCGCCCCGCCAATTTGGACGGCATGAAGCTGGCGCAGCCCAGCGGGGTGCCCACCGGCAATGCATGGGGACTGCCCAGCACGGAGTGCCACGGCGGGTGCGAGGAGAAAATCCGCATGAAGGCCATCGAGCACGTCCTCGGCGAGATGTTCCAGTCGATGGACGGCGGGTGGTTCCAAGAGTGGGTTGACAAGTTCTTCGCCGACGACCTCCTCTTCGTCGTCGCCGGTAAGCTCTTGGACCGGAGCGAGGACCGCTCCTGCCACTCGAAGCAAGGCCTGGTCGAATACTGGAACAACGTCATCAACGGGTACTACAAAGACCCCTCCGCCGGGGTTGAGTGGGACGTCCTCCACGAAGTCCAGCTGATCTCCCCCGAGACGTTCACGATCGATTTTGGTGTGAAAATCAAGCGGGATGGCAGTCCGGTTGAGCATAGCCACAGGAGGTTTACAGTGTCCATTCGATTCGGGTTGGCGTATTCCTGCATGATTTCTCCGAGGTCGAGCGACTTTGATCTCGACCGCGACATCATGACGCTTCGGTCGTGCGTGCCGACGACGCCTATTATGGCGCCAGAGGCGCCTTGCCAGCACAACTCGTGGGATTCGATCCGCGCGAAGAACAGCTTCACGATGCTCCGCTGCCGAGAGTGCGACATCCCGTGGAAGCTGCACGCTAGCCAGTCGCACCTCTTCCGCTGCTTCGAGTTCCTGACGGAGACCTGCCCGCACAAGAACGAGCACTGCCGCCGCATCCACATCTACTCTCGGAAGCGAAGAATGCACGAGCGCCCGGCAGTCGCCGACGGCCAAACCGACCCCCCCGATTCCCCGGTCAAGTCCAGCGCGTCCTCCGGCGAAGCCGAGTGCCAGCAAGCCTGCGAACCTGCGAACTGAGTACACGGTGGGTCCAACCCGAGGTGCCGGAGGTACAGCTTGAGGGACTTGTACGTGCCGTAGGGGGGAGGGGGGGGGGAGGGGGAACAGCGATTCTCCTATCTGTGGTTTCCTACTTTGGACCCGGTCGGTACCCTTCCAGAACCCTTTTAAAAACTGGGTTGATTGCGGCACACCCGCTTTTCGGGGGTGACTCGGACCCGCCCTCTTTGACTCCAGCTGTTCTGAGGCTGGACTCCGCCGTTGTGCCTTTCAGGGCGATGTTCGAAGGGGTGGGGGTGGGGAGGAGCAGAAAGGCAAGCCTACACGCAGAAACGTACCACGAGGGAGTCACCCGGGGGGCGCAGCACTCAGGTGTGGGAGAGGCCTCGGCAATGAAAAACCGCCACCGGAAGACGGCAGCTGCTCCCTTGTGGGGTTGGGGTCTTCGGATCCGTAGCTTGTTCACTTCCAGTTTCATCCCTTGGCCGCGAAGCAAGACCAAAGAACTGTTGGGCCATGCTTTCGCACCAAGGATCAGGCAATACGACTAGAGGTATCGAGTCCCAGTTAAGAGCAGACCGGCTCTCATTTTCGCTGGACCGGCTATCCTGCCTGTGCTGTCTTTTGGAGACTTGCACGCACCCGCTTTTCAAAATGCGGAGCGGTCCAAAAGTTCACAAATTGGCCGCGAATGGCGGGCGTACCTTGCAATGCCTTGCGCTCGCGCGCTCGTTCTTGCGCAGGTTCTTGCGCTTGTTCTTGTGCATGTTCCTGTGCATGTTCCTGTGCATGTTCCTATGCATGTTCCTGTGCATGTTCCTGTGCATGTTCCTGTGCATGTTCCTGTGCATGTTCTTGTGCTTGTTCGTGCATTTGTTCTTGTGTATGTTTTTGTGCATATTCTTGTGCTTGTTCTTGGGCATGAAATTGTGCATGCTCTTGTGCTTGCTCGTGCATTTGTTCTTGCGCATGTTTTTGTGCATATTCTCGCGCTTGTTCCTGTGCATGTTCTTGTGCTTGTTCTTGCATTTGTTCGTGCACATGTTCTTGCGCATTGCGCTTGTTCTTGTGCTTGTTCTTGCGCTTGTTCTTGTGCATGTTCTTGCGCTTGTTCTTGCATTTGTTCGTGCGCATGTTCTTGTGCATTGCGCTTGTTCTTGTGCTTGTTCCAGCGCATGTTGTGCTTGTTCTTGCGCTTGTTCTTTGGGTTCGTTCTCGCGCTCGTTTTTGCGCTGGTTCTTTGCGCTCGCTCTTGCCCGCCCTTGCCCCCTGCACCCTTATCCCCCGGCGTACTCGCCCCTCGCAGCCGTCTTTGCGCTGGGCAGCCGGACCACTTTCCGGGTTTGCGTCTCTATTTTCCGTTCTCCGTTTCTCTTCGTGCCAAGCCGTTGTATCTATATCTTTCCCTGTGGCGTGCACAACACAACCTCTCGGGTATTCTATAGCATACCGTAATTGGAATAATGTCGACAACTGGACTAAAGCTGGAATGAGACCGGGTAAAACCTGGGACACCCGGGAAGGGGCGTCCCAGGTAGTTACCCGAGAGACATCACCAGTGGCGGTCCTGCAGCCTATCCTATGACAGCGGTATCTGGGGGTCGAACTGCGTACTGAGCACTCCAAGGCGCGGGCAAGCACCAGCAAACCCCGAAAATAATGCCGAACCGGTGAAACCTGGGGGCACCCGTGACCATTTTTGGCGGTGTCACAGGGGTTGACCCAGCTCAACATTAATCCAATGGCGGTGCCTATCTGGACCTTTTTCTTGCGTGTCGGACTGCTCTGCGTTGCACTAAACGCATGAGCAAAAGACAGTCCATCGATCTTTTTCCATCGCAACGAAACACGCCCCATGATTCCGGTAGGTGGAGGCACGGCTGAATCATTTTGCGTCGCAAGGGCTCGACGACTACCTCTATGGGCCGGGACAAATTTGCTTTAAATCTGACACTCGTCCACGCGCACAAGTAGCTTCTCCGCCAACGTTCCGGCAATTCAGAACACCTAAAAAGGTATTTCGATCCAGCCCATGTGATTTTTTTACATAAGCGTCAGCTTGAAAGGAAATGCTCGACGATGCTGCCCGACAAAGAACAGAAGGGATCCCAAGTGCTGTAACTACCGAACCACGTGTTGAACATACGAGGTCATGAGTGTCTACCCCTACACGACAAATCACACAAACACAACAGGTCAAAGTCTTGAGTGAGAAAGCAACACACGGTGGTGTAAGCGAAGAACAAATCAGATTGTGTTTGTATTGTATTTGCCCCTTACCTCTATTTTGCCTCCCTTCCATTCGGAGTCGAAGCAGCTACGTCGAGTATTTTTGAAGGTGATCCAACTGTACTGGAACGATCCTGTGGGAAACACCGTCAATGCCAAAAAAAGAGGAAACGGAAAGTCCATACCCAACCGAACTGTCCACCTTCGGAATACTGATAATCCGTTTGCCGAAAGTCACCTGGAGAGGCTGGTGTTCCTCGCGAGCTCTCACATTGAAGCTCTTCAGCCTTCTCTTGCTGGACGAGACGATTCAAGCCAGCACAAGTCGTGCAGCTTTCTGGTCCCCAGTTCAGAGAACCGCAGTCGCGCGGCTCGGGGGTGGGGCTGTGGGTGACCTTTTTTGTGTTAGCAATGCATCGTTGGTACTAATCAAATTAGTAGTAGGCAGCGTACTACACGAAACTTACCAAAGCAGGTGAGTTCCGCTGGTGCACACAAACAAAAAGAACGCGCCGTACTAATTTTTTGGTTCGCACTCTGTGCCGTGCGTCGGTGTTGCGGAGCCTTTGTGACTGCTGTTGCGGAGCCTTTATTCGAGGCAGCTTCTTTCGCGTGACGCTGACACTTACGGGTTGGAGTCCGTGCACGATGGAGCCCAGCCCCAGAAACAGGTGCTAACGCTGCCAAGTTAAGAAAGCGGGTGTCGCATCCGCTTTTCGGGTGCACATTTGCACGCGTTTTGGGTGTCGTTTGTCGGGTGCCTCGGATGCACCTTTTCAACTCGGTATTCCAAGCAGGGGCGTGCTCACAAAAAGTTTCACTCTCAAAAAAAAAAAAAAGCACAAAAAAATGGAATTAAGAAAGAAACTTCTTTGTCTGCCGAACGTTAGTATTCTTCGTCTGTTCTGAAAGCGAGGGGGTGGATGCAGTGCTCCCGCTAACGAAAAAGTGCGAGGAATTCCTAAAAAAAAAGAGGCTCGAAAAAAGAGGGTGAGGAATTCCTCATGAGGAATTCCTCACCTTTTTCCCGTTGGTGGTATCGTGTAGCCAAAGCACTGCATCACAGTCTACTCGTGGGCTGGCGGGCAGAAGTCTGGGGCTGCCACGGGGGCTGGAGCCGAGAAAGAGAGTCGAGGATCAGAAGCAGCCCTGGATTTCTTGGCAGATTCTCTCCGAGTCGACACAAGTGCCTTGTTCCATGTGATCTCTGGTCTGCGTCTAATGATTTACCAGCACGCAGTGTCGAGTGGTGGTTGAATTTGAAATGGGCTGTTGCCTCCAGGAATGTGCAGTGTTTGTTGTGACAAACAGACTGAGAAGTGCAAACTTTCTCCACCTGTACCGTACCGTTCGCCGGGGGGCAAAGCCCCCCGGCCCCCCCCCCCCCCGTACACTCCCCTCTTTACAACTTTCTATTTTCTATTTTGCATCCCTTTCCTAGACGACATCTTCCTCGAAGAAGACTTGATGCTAGCATCAACCATGCATGAGAGGCAGTGCTCTGCCTAAACATTAAACTAAGATTTTCCCCCCCTGGAGAAAAGCTTTCTCGGTCTCAGAGTGGCAAAAGAAAGTTGGTCGGGAATCCAAGGCAAAAACGAAGCAAATAACCTGCACAACACGGGGGTGAAAATTTTTGGGGGACACCAAAAAAAACCAGCCGAAAAACAGGTTTTTTGATTTCCTCGCCAAAAGTGAGGTTAGCGGGAGCACTGGGTGCAGGGATTTTCCCCTTTAGTGAAAAAAAAAAAATTCACTAAAAAAAAAAAATTCCCAAAATGGGCTTGGTGAAAAAACTTTTTTCACTAAAGGGATTTTGCGTTGCTGGGTGTAGGTGGTCAGGGCGCGGGTTGTGGTGGACAGTGTGGGTGGGCGTGGGTGGTGGGCGCTGGTGGTGGAGTGGGTGCGTGTTGTGTGTGGTCGGGGCGTGGGTTGTGGGTGGTAAGGGCGCGGGTTGTGGTGGACAGTGTGGGTGGGCGTGGGTGGTGGGCTGGTGGTGAAGTGGGTGCGTGTTGTGTGTGGTCAGGGTGTGGTTTAAGCGGCCCAACAACAGGTCTGTATGATGCGGACCGTATCCAAGGCGGAAATCGAGTCAACCAGTGTCCGAATTTGACGACCGGATTCAACGACTTCAACGACTTCAACGACTTACATCGTTCACGGCATCATGTGTAGCTGTTCTGCATGTTCTCTGAATCCGTTTCCTGCTTGATCTGAAGAGGAGCAAGAGGGTAGGGAGTGAGCTAGCACCCCAAACTTGAGTGGGGCGAAGGGCCAGAGGGACCCCCGCTTATGGGGCTACGAGGTCAACGACGCGTACCACACACAGACAGACACAGGCACGTGTCGACTGGCACCCACACCACACCACACCGGCAGAAAAACTTTTCTGCCGGAGTGAAATTTTTTTTCACCACGGGTTTGGCCCGAAACTGGTGAGTGGAAAAACCCCTGACTGGGTGGATGGAAAAAAAAAAGAAAAAAAAGGTCGCAAGACACCAAACTGATCGTCCTTCGGGATCGACGGTAACACAAAAAAAAAAAAAAAAGGAAAGAACAATAGCTAAGAAGTTCGCTCCGTCAACCGCAGCATATTTGAGTCTGTGGGCTGTGGGACTGCTACAACCCCGTGGTTGACGTCGCTGCGGGATCCTGTACGTTTGTGCTCGCAAAAAGGTTACGTTCACTCTGTCACATTATTGAGTGAACGTCCTTTGGTTGCCGGAGGGGGGCTCCGCTATGCCGGCAAGTGTCCGCCAAAGTGACACGTCCCCTGGGTGGTATTTACATTAACAGAACAGTGCACCGGGGGTGCTGGAAGGCAAAGGCAACCCCATGAGATGCAAGCCGCGGTAGCGTGGTCCGTTGAACAAAGTTGCAGGGGTGTATCAGCTCCGCCCTGAACCACCGAAACGACAGCGTTAACGACCTAAACGCACAAAACAGACGAGATCTGCAACCTCCAGGAACCTCTGAACTAAAGCAGTTTCCAACCTCAAAAAAAACGGAGACTCTAAGATCCCGGAATCTCAAGCGAACTTTTACCTTTTTTCCGCAAACCCGAATTCGGAGAAAGAAAACAACGTCTGTCGCCGTAGCGGTGTTCCTGAGCACGCCCTTCCCAGACAAAGGGAAAAGGAAAGAGGACGTGGTACACACCAACAAAGACAAGCAATAGAAAAGTCGCACGCTGCTACCCCGAATCGAAGAGGGGAAAGGAGGGTCCGCGAATGAGAACACTGAGTCACTTCACCCCCTGCCCGATCGAACGTTGTCGAGCCTTGTAGTTTTGTGTATCCAAATAATCTGTGGCGATAATCTGCATTGTAGACTTGTAGAACGCAATCGAGTCAAGTAGCACGGGTTAGAATGCAAATAACATCTGCATCGCCGGCGTCGTGGTTATCTTTCCGCGCGTGACGTGTCATGCTTTCGCCTCTTCAGCTCGTCCGGTCCGTCGCGCTCAGGCGGGCGCTCGGTGCTTTGCTCCTCCTCCGACTGCTCGTCCAGCTTCATCGGTTGCGCGTCGATAGTTCTGCTTCTCCACGGCGCTTGGCTGTTGTCTTCTGTGGAGCCGTCTGCCCGTTCGGTTTCTTCGGCTGCGCTTCGACGGGGCCGTTTAGATTCCGGCTTCGATGCGATTTTGGTAGAGCGCAATCGAGCTGAAAATTGAGCATAACCAAGCGAAATTGCAGTAATCGAGCTAAGGTCGCCTGTTCAGGGTGAATTGGCTCAAGAACTGTCACTCTGAAAGAAGAAAAAAGAGCGGAATGCAGAGAGGGCAGGAAGATTTGCGAACACAAGTGGACATGCGAGACCTCACGGGTGCGTCTGAACCCGCCTCTCCATAGCATGCATTCGTTCAAAACTACGGAAACGTGTCCCTCGCAAGACTGTTGGACCCGAGGCCCAAGGGCCTCGTCAAGCGTTACTCTTTTTAGTTCCCCTTTGCAGCAGCGTGGAGAAGGACGAGAGGCAGCGGTACAGAAGTACGGCGAAAGGGATGAGGTGGAGGTGCGGCGCGGTAGCGTGCAAAGTACGTCCAGCGAATGCGCGGTAGCGTGCAAAGTACGTCCAGCGAATGCGTTGCTCAAGGGAGTCGAAGGTCTGACAAACGCACTATTGCAACACACTCACACCTCTAGCTGTCGCTGCACACGTGCGTGTGGCCGTGTAGTGCAGAACGGGGCGTTCAGCTTGCCAACCTCCGCATCTCTGCACAGTGCACAAGAAATTGTGTACTATGCAGTGCCGATTGGGACAAACCATCTGAGTCCTGTCAAGAAAGCAACACGGTGAACTCCAGCAACTTTTGCTCGAGCTACAGTCCGGCCTCAATTGCGGGTGTGACCACACCCGGAAATAGGGTGTGCACACTCTATTGCACTGTGAACTCCAGCAACTTTTGCTCGAGCTACAGTCCGGCCTCAATTGCGGGTGTGTGACCACACCCGGAAATAGGGTGTGAAATTGGGTGTGCACACCCGCTTTTGGAGAGTCTGGTTTCATTCGAGAAAAAGTTGCTGGAGTTCACCGTGAAAGGAACACGACCCCCCTCCCCTCCCCCCCTCCGGGTCCGTGCGAGCGGGTTGAACAGGAAAAGAAAAAGTGAAAGGAGTAGCCTATTAGCTTAGCTGATACACCTCCCCTCGTCCCGTCCCCCCCCCCTTTGCGTTCGTTGCTGCGCACAAAAGTTCAAACCAAAAAAAAAAAAAAGAAAAAAAACGTTCCAGGGAAGTTTGAGCGGGGGCCGGCCCCGTGCACCCCTCGAAGTTTCCCCAAACGTAATACACGGTGGAGTCCAGCCTCAGAGGCTGGAATAAGAGCTGAAGAAGAAGAGAAGAAGAAAAAATAATAAGGCCGCTGGTCCAGGAACGTGACGGTCAACCACAGCTTGCAAAGCTTGAGTCGGAGGCAGCACAGTGCCACAACCCCGTCCGCTCTGCCCTGTGGCTGACCGTCTCGACGAGCTTGTGTTCAGCGCGAGCGCCAAGCCCCAAGGTGCGCCAAGCCTTGACGCTTTAGTTGGGAAATCGGTAGCCACTTGATCCGTAGGCCCGTGGCTCTGCAGTACCGCTGAACACGTGAAGCTTGGCTCCCGTGTAGCAGGCTTTCCCTGGTACCCATAACTGGAGGATAACCATGGCGAAGGACAACCGGATACTTTCAAATCCATCCCGGACTCTCAAGAGAACTTTCGCTCTACAAATGCGAAACTGAAAACGCTCATGGTGCAACCATGCAACCAACAATGCGTAAAAGCAATGCAGCACCGTCAAAAAGTGCGAATTACTCCCCATTACCGCAACGAAAGCAAGCCGAGGAACAGTGAAAATACGTGAGAATGGATGTCGAACAATCTGGTCATCATCTGTACCAGAGACCGCTACAGCGCTCACCCGAGTATCCACACGACGTACCTCAAGTTTCCCATCAAAACGAAAACACGAGAAAGGAGGGCGGTATCCGTGGTTTCATTTCTTGCTTACGGAGTCTGGTGCTCCCTTCCCTCTTTTCCTTCTGATGCCAGCATCAAACACACACACACACACACACACACACACACACACACACACACACACACACACACACACACACACACACACACACACACACACACACACACACACACACACACACACACACACACACACACACACACACACACACACACACACACACACACACACACACACACACACACACACACACACACACACACACACACACACACACACACACACACACACACACACACACACATACTAGCAAGCTTGCTTGAGCGCCGAAGGCGCGTCTAGTGGGATCCACTACGTTCTGTGGATAGGCAATGCATCCCCAGTTTCACATCCACTCGTTACGAGGTTGGACGGGAGGGATCACAATCCAACACACGTCGCAGGCTGGGTGTTGGCCCCCCTTTGGTTGGGTTCCCCTCCCTCTCTCTCCCTGGTTGGGTTCCCCCAATGTCGTTTTGCAGGCGCGGACCCTTTGGTTGGGTTCCCCTCCCTCTCTCTTCTTGTGCCATTTTCGGCCCTTTCTAGCTTGCCTGTTTCCGTTTCCTTTTGTTGCCCTGCATCCCGCAGTTGCTGCGAGGACGTGCACCCGCTGGAGAACGCCAGCGCGAAGCAACCGGCCAGTGTCGTGGCCAGTGGAGCTGAGACCTCCAGAGACGTCGACAAGTCCATAGAACGGAGTAAGGATCCCACACACACACACACACACACACACACACACACACACACACACACACACACACACACACACACACACACACACACACACACACACACACACACACACACACACACACACACACACACACACACACACACACACACACACACACACACACACACACACACACACACACACACACACACACACACACACACACACACACACACACACACACACACACACACACACACACACACACACACACACACACACACACACACACACACACACACACACACACACACACACACACACAGAGGCAGTGATCTGTCTAAACATCAAGCTACTAACATCCCCCCCTTCCCAGATCGATTTTTAGCATTTCCCGAGTTGAAGCTTGCACTGCCGAACGAAACAACCGGCGATCAGCGTCAACTGACCTAAGGTGGACACGGTACCCCTTTCATCTCTGCGTGTACAGGGGTACATACAAGACCCACGTGTAATGACATTCACACGCTATCGCCCGTTGCTGACAACGTGTGATGTATCCAGTGATTGCAAGTTGTTAAGCCACATTTACAATGTCATGTTATCACAGGTCTGACACGGGTGTCTTTTTGCATGTTGTCTCACATGTTATCTATAACATGTGAAACCCCCACAACAAGTGGGTTGTGCCCGCTGGAGTCTAAAGAGTGTGTGCCCGTCACTTGAAAGTACAAAAAAGCGAACTTTCACTCTACAAGCGAGCGCCCGAAAGGCAGGTGTGACACCTGCTTTAACTCCAGCTTCCAGCCTCGAGGCTGAATTCCAGCAAGCACTGACGCAATGATAGTGTCCAAAAATAACCTGACCTACGAGAAAATGCATGCGAATCCATGTGGTTCATGCACTCAATAAAACTCAATGCTTACCAACCAGCGCCGACGCTTTGCTAGCAAGCGTCTGAAACTATAATTAAGACCCACAAAAACTTAAGCTCCCCTAAAACAGGCGAAGAACTTCTGCAAACGAGCACAGAACAGCATGGCAAACCCCCCTGTTTTACATTTCTTCCCCGCTCCACCCAAGCCTCTACGGTCAACCGGAGACGTAAACAATCCGGCTTTCTCAACCTCAGATTGCACCAAATCAACCGCAGCATGCACTAAATCAACCTCACAACGCCCCAAATCAACCCACAAATCACAAAGAAACCCCGCAGGTACTCTAGCATTTTTCAGTAAAGCCAGTGCTCAGCACACCCACCCGCGCAAGACATTCCAAAAGACAATGATTCGTTACCAATTTCAGCCCCCGAATCCAAGCAATGTTTCTCAGCTGGGAGGAGCAAAAAGTCGTAGCAAGGTTGCTGTAGATGAACCTGCAGCAGGATCATTGCCGAAAAATTTGTCATTCTGGATGGAATGAGGAAACGACTTTTCAAACGGATTCCCCGGTCTTCCAAATTCCTTCGCCAGCGCCGGCCCATTTGTGATAGACCGACGAATACAACTCAGACAATTGTATGCAGCGACAGGTGAGAGAGATGGACCTACACCATAGACTGTGGCGCACTGTGGCTCACCGTGAGAAACTCGATGCAGTACCGGGGTCTCAGCAGGAATGTGTGCCGGCACCAAACCTGTCGATCACTTGTGTTGCGGCGGGATTAGATACCAAAACTCCATCCAACGTCCGGATCGGGGCGGTATTATGCCTCAGCACTGTTTCTGCAGGGCAACGCACGTACTTCCGCTTTCGGCACCTGTGCAACACGTACTGGGGAACGGGGTGGACCAGCGCATGCTGGTATTCAGAAGGCTGGGATAAGCTCCTCGCATCAAGACCTGTGCTCTATGAACGGTGGTAATGGTGCCTTGCAAGTAATCTCTTCATCGGGATGAAAGCGCTTACGCGTTCACCATACGCATACGGGTCGACCACCGATGTTACTGTGAACAAACCAGCGTGCCCAAAGCAGGCGTTCGCCGTGAATGATAAATCATGGAATAACAAGGGATCGATTCTCTCGAAGCAAACAAAGGTGCACACAAGACAGGCAAGCCGCTCATCCCACGGGTCGACGGTGACGCAAAGGACGCTGCAAGAGCTTCTCCTTTCGTTGTTCAATAATGAGGGGCAGTGGCTGGGGCGCCCGCATGCGTTTCATCGCGTTCTCGCTGATCTCCTTCGGAGAACAGTTCCTAACTAGACAAGCAGAATTGTCTAAGGGTTGGATTGTTCGCCACTATCACTCTGGTGAACAGTTCCTAACCTAGACAAGCAGAATTGTCCATGGGTTGGATTGTTCACCACTAACACTTTGGAGAACAGTGCGACAGGTTGTTTTTACCCTACCGATGGAGAGAACGTTCACCCAATCAGTCTAAGAAAAAGGGGGGCCAGAGACTAAATCCAAAACGAATTTCTTCTTGGTGTCGGTCGCAACACTTACAAACTTGGGTAGCTGTAGTTAAAGTGTGTAATCATACCTACATCCCTCATACTACCCGTCTCACAGCCTCAATGGTCAACCGGAGACCCTAAAACAGCGGACCTCTGAGCCATAATATACGCTAAAAAGGCCTCTCCACCACCTACAGCCTCTACGTATATCATCCGCCGATTCCCGAGTTTTCCTCCATCCTTAATTAATTGTTATTTCGGGGGTTATCCCAAAGCAGTGAGCCAATTCACCCACCCCCTGATCGAGCGTAATCGAGTGTAATATTTTGGGTTAGAATGCAAAGAATCTGTGGCGATAATCTGCATCGCCGACGGCGCGGTTATCTCTTCGCACGTGAAGTGTCATGCTTTCGCCTCTTTAGCTCGTCTTGATCGTCGCGCTCAGGCGCGCGTTTGGTGCTTCGCTTCTTCTTCGATTGCTCGTCGAGGTTCATCGGTTGCGCGTCGATATCTGCTTCTTCTCGGCGCCTGGGCGATGGTCGTGGCACATCGACGCGTCCTTTGCGCCTTTTCGGTACCGGCTCCGCCGCGGAGTCCGATTGCCGCTTCTTCGCTGGCGTTGGTGCCGTCTTCCCGACCTTCGCTGCTGACGTCGGTGTTGATGTTGCGGGCTCTTGCTCGCCTTCTGCTGCTTCCGGCAGAACGAGCACCACGTTCTCTCGCTTCGCCTGTCTCGGCGCTGGCGCGGGGCTCTCCGGCTCCGCCTTCCTCTTCTTCGTCGTTGATTCTTCAGCTCTCGCCACGGCCGCCCGGTGGTGCCCCTTCCGACAGCACAGTTTGGGCCTTCGACTCCGCAAATCCGCGAGGCGGCTGCAATGCGCACGTGTAATCGAGTGTAATCGACGCGTAATCGAGTGTAATCGAGCTCAAGTCGCTTTCAGGGGGGGTAGGTGAATAGGCGTTCGCCGTGAATGATAAAGCAGGGAATAACAAGCGATCGATTCTCTCGACTCTTTTTGTTGGAACCCGAGAAGGAATAATCCAAACGAAGTTCTCTTTTGAGTTTCGTCTAAGGCCTCGTTGCGCGGGATCAATAGGGACTGCCGGAGTCGTACGTACTTCTACATCAGAGTTGAAATTCTTAGATCGTAGGAAGACGAACTTCTGCGAAAGCATTCGATCCCATCAAGTCTTCTGCACATGCAACCCTGCTCTTATCCAACTTTTATCGAACTGCTATGCATCACCGGTGGTGACCCGCGAAGAACACGAATCTTGTTTAGCATCTCTTTCGCCACCGTTGACCGCAAGACCCTGAAAATGTTCTTAGCGCGAAGGGGTATGAAACAGAGGCACCAAGTGCGCATGCACTCCCCCCCACCTCCACCTAGTGTTGCTCGTTATTTAGCGTTAGGAATTAGGATATTTGTTAGTGGTCGACGATCGGAAAAACTGGGTAAAAAGAGACGGAAGAACCCTGGAGTACAAATAATGAACCTATCAGTCTTTTTAATAGTAACAAACGCGCTTGTCATCAGTAAAAAGAGACGACTGACAGCACATCGTGTTGTGACTCATCAAACAGGAACTAAAACGTGCCCACAAACAACAATATGCCGTTGTTCCGGAGATTTTCTCTTCAGTACTGAGCCGGTTCATCCCCTCTTGATATAGACCGTGATAGACCGAAGAATACAGCACCGGGCAATTCGATGCAGCTCTAGGGACTAGGGATGGACCTGATAGACCGACCGTGATTCACTGTGAGAAACAGCGGCAGGCACTTTGATGCAGTTTCAAGAGATAGGGACGGACCGGCTCAAGTACATCAGTTGTACTAGGAAAAGTCTTACTCTACACAAATGCAAAATCCCCCCAAATTTCCCCCGAGACCGTGGTGCGCACAGCACCGTGGTGAAAAAGTAAAAGAAGATGAACAGAGGCCAATCCCTCATTACATATCCTTACTTACGGTAGTCTTGCTCCCTTCTTTCATTTCCTTCGAGGAAGGCAGTGTTCCGCTAAACAGTAAACTAAGATCCCCAGCCCTGACCCTATCCCAACCCTGTTAGCACACACGGTGGTTTCCTCAGTCAGCGAAAAAAGCTATTTTCTTTTTCGTATACGCACCTGCTTTGTAGGAAATGCTTGAAGAGACTGCCAGTTGCGAAAGATCAAAGGAGGTACATGTGCTGTAGCCCACACGAAACACAGGTAAATCTGGGTTTAGTGGCGGGCGTACGCGTTCAACAAAAAGGACTTGTTTTCTCCCCCTCTAGCCTCCTTCGAAATGAGCACAATGCAGTCCCTCGAGTATTTCGAAATCCACACGCTCCACACGCGGAACGTAAGCCCTGTTGGAGATGCAAGTTTGTGTACAACACAGCTGCGTCCCTCATGCAGCAGCAGTTGGGAAGAGGAAGGCAAAAACAAGAAAAAAACGAGGTTCTCCTGAAGTATCCGCGGTATCTCTTCCCTCGGGTGAAAACGCGGACGTTTCAACGGGCACACGTTAATTTTTTTTGGACTTTTTCCCCCCACGTGTGCTTCCAGGTGTGGATTCACAGGTACCACGTGCATGTGCTTGCCACAGGTTGTTCCACATGCAGGGGAGTCTACAACGAAAACCTCAAGCGCCCGCATGTGGACCACACGTAATTCCTCTGAGGCCGAAAACGGAGCTAGTACAGGGTGGAATCCAGCCTCAAGAAGCTGGAGTTAAAAAGTGGCTGTCACACCCGTGTGGATTTACACGCGTTTTGGTTGTAGCACACCCGCTTTTCAGGTGTGGCTCGGGCACACCCTCTTTAACTCCAGCTGCTGAAGCTGGACCTCACCGTGTACGGTAGTTTCAGGGTGGGGGGTCTGTTTGATTGAACAGGACCCTGCCGACCCCCCCACACAAATGGGGTCGAAAAAATAGCTCTGTTATAGAAGGAACAACCAACAAGTCTTCAGAACTCTGCCCCAACACAAAAACAAGACACCCCACTGCCCTACAGAAGAAGCCACATTTCTTCCCGAAAAAAAAAGATGAAATGAAAAAAATATCACCCCTCCCCCCCCCAATGCAACCACACCTCCTTCATGCAAAAAAGATACCCACTGCCTACGTCACCAGATTCGGGAGTTGTGACGTGTGTTTTTGCATCAACGCTCTTCGATGCTCAGCAGGCATCGTAAGGTAACCTGGTCAGAGAGGAAACGCACTGCTCCCCCGTTACGTGTCCAAGCAACTTCCGCCGGTAGAGAAAACCTGCCAAACAGCAAGCCGGTCCGTCCCTCCTGATAGACCGCGACGCACCCCGGTATACCGCGAAATCTGTGAGGTATATATATATATTTTTTTTACATAGGCGCCAGCTCGAAAGGAAATGCTCGACGTTCCATTCGGAGTCAAAGCAGCTACGTCGAGTGTTTCCGCCGGTAGAGAAAACCTGCCAAACAGCAAGCCGGTCCGTTCCCTTCTGGGAGACCGCGATGCCCCGGTATACCGCGAAATCTGTGAGGGTTTCACGGCATATCTTTTCTGTCCCCCTCGAGGCGAGCTTACCACTCGGCCAAAGCACCACCCCCCCCTGCTCAACATGTAGAACGTGGGGGGCCCTTGATCACATTCATTACGGGTGTGGTCGTGGTGTCGGTCGCAACAGTCGCTTGCTAGCCAAAGAGAGAGATAGAGAGAAAAAGAGCGCCAGAGAGAAAAGAAAAGATAACGTTATCTTCCGGAAAAGAAGGGTTACGCGAACCCCCGAAAAAATAATTGTCCCCCCAAAAAAATATAAACGAAAAAAATAAAAAACACAAACCGACGGCGACCCCCAAAACCTTTTTCAACCTTTCCAACACCCTTCAAGCTAAACCATTATTCAACGACCCCCCCCCGGTTACGCGAACCCCCGAACAAAAATGTTACCCCAAAAATAAAAATAAAAACAGAAAATAAAAAACACAAACCGACGGCGACCCCCCAAAACCTTTTTCAACCTTTCCAATACCCTCCAAGCTGAACCATTATACAACGACCCCCCCCCCCCCAGGGGTACCTGTAATCCGGGGCCCGGGCCCTGGAAAATTATCCAGGGTTTTTGGCCCTGAACGATTACCAAAGGAAAAACTCTCTGGTACGAGATGCAATTCGTTCACAATTCCATTCCAGGGCCCCAGACTGTCCTTGAGCTCAACGGATTCAAAAGCGTTCAAAAACGTCCTCGGAATGTATTTTTCGACACAGCCACGAAACCTGAAGGAGGTTTTCAGGTTCTGGCAGGTCTAGCTGGCTGCCTAAAGGGTACCACGGCTCAGCCACCCAAGGTCACAGGTGGCAAGGTGGGTGTTGAAAAAAAAAATTTTTTTTTTTGGGCCGGAATCCCTAAAAACCCGCATTTCGGAAAGTTTTTGTCCCACATTTTCCCCAGGGCATTTTGACCATTTCACCTTAGAGCCTCCGCCCGCTCAGCCCCGACTGCGAGCTTTTTAATCAAATTTTGACAAGTTTATTTCTTGATTTTCTCTCGTCTTGCTCTCCGCTTGTTATGGAAGCTGCAATATTGAAGATTCCATCCTTGGATGGCGTGATTGCCGTGGGCCTGGACCCTATCTGGACCCTAGCGTTAACCCGGGGCCCGGGGCCCGGGGCCCGGGCCCCAGAGACCCTGGATTTACAGGTACCCTTGCCCCCCCCCCCCCCCCCCCCCCCCTACAACGCGTGGTTGTACACACGGGACAAAATACGACAAGCGGCCATTTTGTCACATACGTCTTGCAAGGGATGCAATGGACGCTTTTCGATGACGAACGAGTCTTGCACGTCGACAACGTTCCTTGGACTGACATATACCTCGCCGCATACGTACGAATCCCCAATGCGTCCCACGAGGTGGTCGAACGCTTGCCATCACCTACTATGATGGCAACAACAGTCCCACCGCAGGTCCCGCTGATACCTTCTAGTCCGCCCTGTACCGACGCGAATCTGGAATCTTGCCAACCCATGCCCCCCGACGCCGCTTTGGCAGCACACGACCAGCCACCTGAACAGCCCAAGGACCCCCCGGAACTGCGCTGCAAGCGCTGCTTCACCGACCGCACCAAGGACGGTCGATTGTTCCGGGGCCTCAGAGGCCTGCGTGTGCACGAACGTCTCTGCACGTACGTCAACTTCGGGGAGTGATGTATGCCCTGCGGAACAGCCGGAATCTCGGCCTAGCGGGGCTGAGTTCAGGTACGGTGCCCACTGTAAATAAGAGGACGCATTGCTGAAGTGCTGCGTCGGCGAAGTTTGCTTTTCGTGCCGCGTCTGATGACGACCTGCCGACTTGCGTTTAATGTACTGGAGGTTCGTTAAAGACCGCCTGGCCGTGTGCTAGGCGTAGTTTAAGGTTGTACTGATCTACAAACAACCACTTACGAGCTTGTCAACCCCACCGATTTTCTATCTTCTTTCCCCCTCCCCCTTTTCGACGTTGCTGTTGACTAACGGTTAGGTCGGACCCTTCCCCGGTGAACATCCCATGAAAGTAACAATGATGACTTAGGCCGATACGGGCTACATGGCAACCCCTGCTCAACATGTATGCACGTGGGGGGCCCAGGGCCACATTCATTGCGAATGTGTTCGTGGTGTCGGTCGCAGAAGTCTTTTGTTTTGGCTAGCCAAAGAGAGAAAAAGAGCGAAAGAGTACGTACAGTAGTGAGTAGAGAAGAGAACGAGTGTAAAAGAAAGGAGGTAGCACGGACTACCAGGCCAGCGGAGACCACCGCAAAAAGAAATTTTCTTTCCCCTACTTCATCCCACAAAACCAGCACCAACAACAACGACCCCCCCCCCCCTACAACTAAGATTTTCCCCCCAGGGGTACCTGTAATCCGGGGCCCGGGCCCTGGAAAAATTTCCAGGGTTTTTTGGCCCTGAACGATTACCAAAGGAAAAACTCTTTGGTACGAGGTGCAATTCGTTCACAATTCCATTCCAGGGCCCCAGACTGTCCTTGAGCTCAACGGATTCAAAAGCGTTCAAAAACGTCCTCGGAATGTATTTCTTGACACAGCCACGAAACCTGAAGGAGGTTTTCAGGTTCTGGCAGGTCTAGCTGGCTGCATAAAGGGTACCATGGCTCACCGAAGGTCACAGGTGGCAAGGTGAGCGTTGAAAAAAAAAAAATTTTTTTTTTTTGGGCCGGAATCCCTAAAAACCCGCATTTCGGAAAAGTTTTTGTCCCACATTTTTCCCAGGGCATTTTGACCATTTCACCTTCGAGCCTCCGCCCGCTCAGCGCCCGCTCAGCCCATATGGTAAATGCACGACTGTGAGCTTTTTTTATCAAATTTTATCAAGTTTATTTCTCGATTTTTCTCGTCTTGCTCTCCGCTTGTGGAAGCTGCAATATGGAAGATTCCATCCTTGGATGGCGTGATTACCGTGGGCCTGGACCCTATCTGGACCCTAGCGCTAACCCGGGGCCCGGGCCCTGGAGGCTCTGGATTTACAGGTACCCTTGCCCCCCCCCCCCAGCTCTACTAAGATTTAACTAAGATTTCCCCCCCCGCAGCGGCCACTCCGGCGCGGCCCCCCACCTAAAACATAGTAGTTGGCAGGTGAGTTACGCTGCAGTGCGCACATCACGAAGTGTGTCACACGTTCTACCGTAGGTATAACATGTACGAAGAGGGCCCGCAGCGTTACAAGGCGGCGATCCCCCGCGAGACGAGCTCACCCGCCGGCCAGAGCGCCCGCATATGGTTTGCCTGATCTCGCACCTACTCTCTCAACAATTCCTTAAATAAAAACATCAGAAACCCCAACGGGGCGTCACCAGAAATCCGAAACTCGAAACCTACCACTCAGGTGCCCATAAAATGCTCCGAAAGGGCGGGAAAAGTGGTCGGACGCTCGTTTAGGCTGATATAACGGCAGAGCCGCGTGACCCGCGGTGCGCCTCCGGAGCGACTTACGCCCGCCGTGGCGGCACGAAGAGAAGCGAGGAGACCGGAAACTCCCCGGAGAGATAGTCACTCTAACTCGCCTCTTTCTCTCGCTCTCTCTCTCTCTCTTTGAGCTTACAATGCAAGCTGTCTGTAGCGATGGCCTGCATTCGTCACCTTGTGTTCATTGACAGGTTTAGATATCATCCACTGCTTCTAACGTACTAAGTACGTGTCGTGGCTAATTCTCTTCGCTGCCTCAGCAGTGTTGCTATTGGGCAATCTGCGTACTTGCTGCCATCCTTAGATGCGGTAGCCGTTTCTCAGGCTCCCTCTACCACCTCTTCTGTCGTGCTTCAGGCGCACTGTCGACAACAGCACCGGTCGCGGCAGGTGAGTTCCAGGGTACAGGGGATGTGGACCGGCTTAATAGACCCAGCGAAAAGAGGGCGCTTCGAGATGCCGGAGTCTCGGGCGAACTATCACCCCTCCTGAGAAAAAGAAGGAAAAAGAGGATATTCAACCTGCGCAAACCATAAGCAGCACCACAAATTCACGAAAAGAGACGGTCATACTGTACCAAGAAGACGGACAGTCACCTACTGCGGCACCATACTGAGGAGGGCCTACCGTAAGTAAGGTATGTGGACAATGGCCGAAACCACCAATGACTAGCAACTAAGGTACCCACCGATCCTCTTACCTTAACCACCACTCTTACGACTCTCAGAGCACAAAGAATATCTTCCCACGACGAAGGTCACCCGGAGACTTAAAACCCCCGGAGTTTCAAGCGAACTTTCACTCTAAAAAGTGCAAGCAGGGGTAAACACTTTGAACCCTTCTAGATCTCTCCCTGCGCAACGGGTCCTGCGATCTGCTCGATGGAATTTTAATGCTGGCAGGGCGAACGTCCACCGGAGGTTCTTCTGCGGAGAATAATTCAGTTGCTGTATAAGCACCCGCTTTGTAGGAAATGCTTGAGGAGACTGCCAGTTGCGATAGATCAAAGGAGGTAAATGTGCTGTAGCCCACACGAAAACACAGGTGAATCTGGGTTTAGTGGCGGGCGTAAGCGTTCAACAAAAAAGGACCCTGCATTGTTTTCTCCCCCTCTTCCTCCTTCGAAATAGCACAAGGCAGTCCCTCGAGTATTTTTTGTGAAGAGTGGCAGCATTCTACCACAACGCCACCACCATCTACTGCGACACTATTTTGTGGTAACAATGCATTGTCGGTACTATTTTAAATCAGTAGTTGGCAGCGTACGCCACCACCATCTACTGCGACACTATTTTGTGGTAACAATGCATTGTTGGTACTATTTTAAATCAGTAGTTGGCAGCGTACTTCACGCAGCTAAAACAGGTGAGTTCCCGCCGGTGCAACAAAAAAAAAAAACGCGCAGTACTATTGTTTTAGGTGTTTCTTGGCGCGAGCACAACGACACTGTAGTCGTCGCAGCCGAGTAAGGCTGAAATTCCTCGAAAGACGCAGCCAGGTTGCAGTGCCCAGAGACTGCCCGAAGAGTACCCAGTTCTACCAATATCTACCCGATCCCCCGCGAGACGAGCTCAGCCGCCGGCCAGAGCGCCCGCATATGGTTTGCCTGATCTCGCACCTACTCTCTCTACAATTCCTTAAAGAAAAACATCAGAAACCCAAACGGGGCGTCACCAGAAATCCGAAACTCGAAACCTACCACTCAGGTGCCCATAAAATGCTCCGAAAGGGCGGGAAAAGTGGTCGGACGCTCGTTTGGGCTGAAATAACGGCTGCAGAATGCGAAAACAAGGCCAAATCACCCCCGCAAGCCCTCGGACAACGTCTCCGTTCACGACAACGTCGCGTCTCCTGTTGGTGGCAGTAGCATCCTCCTTGACGACAGCAGCGCCGCAGGGTACTCTCGCTCTCGACACTAATCGCCGCCTTCAATTCGGGACGCACGCGAGCAGGGCTGGAATTGGTCCAACGATTTAGAGCGGAGAAAAGCAACGCGGGGTGCGGTGCGGTGTGTTTGAGAAAACCTGCGGGCCTTTTTCTTT
Organism: Diplonema papillatum; assembly: GCA_030068145.1. Classification (NCBI taxonomy): domain Eukaryota; phylum Euglenozoa; class Diplonemea; order Diplonemida; family Diplonemidae; genus Diplonema; species Diplonema papillatum. The sequence continues at coordinate 201,339 of JAPJBO010000072.1, read as the reverse complement.
TCCCTGAAAGTATGCTGGAATAGTTGACTAGACCTCTTGAATTTGTGCTAACCACGAATTGGGGAGTCGGGAGAACCTACAAAGCCAAAAGCAGGACCGAACCCCCCCGTACGTGAGAAAAAGCGAAGAATAAAAACACCTTCTTTATCTTTGTCAAGAGCTGCAACTCAACTATTCTCCCCTCTAGGCAAAGCCCCCGTTTTCACACTTCTTCTGTCGCATTTTCCGATTGCAGATGTCGATTAATTTGCCCGACGAATACCCTAACCGGACAGTAGTGGGGCGACCGGATACTCCCCGGTGAGATTCTCCCTCTCCCCAATTTTTGTACAATACTACCCCTCCGTCGTCGATATCACTTCGGCAACCTCCGTCGGAAACACAATCCAATGCTTCTCTGCACGGACCGAGACAACAACACGAAACGCAGAAAACTCTGCGAACGAATGACAGCAAAGGAGCGCTCTCTGCCCTTTTATCCACTCTTATCCAAGCGTTGCGAATAAGGGAAAATGGATTAAGCAGAGAAGGTCCCCCGGAGACTTAAAACACCCGGAGTCTTCAACAAACCACACTCTGCAACAATGCTATTCTACGCTGAGCAAGACCAATTTCACTCAAACCATGGACTGACGCCTGCCAAGGGGTAATCCCATGGAGGGCCACGACGAATGGCCGTCCACACCGTAAACGAACGACACACCCTTCTGCTCGTTTGCCCACTCCCTCTCATCGACGAGAAGCATTGCCTCCGACCTTCCTCTAAAAAAAAATCCCGCAATTCTAAAATACGAAACTACTCGTTCTACTCAGTAGTTAATATTTCACAGCCAACTAAATTTACATAATTACAAAAGGTGTCACGGGATAAGCCGGCCGTTCAGCGCATGCTGATCCATGTGGCCCACGTACTTCATTCTCAGTGCTTAACGGCTTTATCACGTGGGCGGCCCTGAGGTTACCTCCCTCAGGTGACACCACTGTTTATTATTAGCCCTACTACAACTCCCTTCCGCCGCGAGTGAGACCTGTGGCCTTCTCATACGGATCGCTTGACTTCATCCGTTTTCGACATCGGTGCATTCGGGCAGGTGAGTTGTTACACACACGTTGTCGGCCGCCGAATGCAAACTGTTTATTATTAGCCCTACTACAACTCCCTTCCGCCGCGAGTGAGACCTGTGGCCTTCTCATACGGATCGCTTGACTTCATCCGTTTTCGACATCGGTGCATTCGGGCAGGTGAGTTGTTACACACACGTTGTCGGCCGCCGAATGCAAACTGTTTATTATTAGCCCTACTACAACTCCCTTCCGCCGCGAGTGAGACCTGTGGCCTTCTCATACGGATCGCTTGACTTCATCCGTTTTCGACATCGGTGCATTCGGGCAGGTGAGTTGTTACACACACGTTGTCGGCCGCCGAATGCAGGCTTTGACGGCCGCTTTACTGTGCTGTCAGCATGACACCGACACTTCTCAGCTCGTCCTCACGCATCTGTGCACAACCGTTTGCATCCCCTTCCACTGGGCGCCTCGTGCCCCACCCCCAAAGTGTTGCACCCAAATCTTCCACGGAGTGGCACGCAAAGCGGGGGTAGAATGATGGTAAGCGCGAAACGTTTAAGTTTCTTACGAAAGCGAGTTACCTGCATTCACTAGCGTTGTGGCGCGTGCGGTGCGCTTCATGTTCAAGGGGATGACACCGGAGGTGACAGAAGAAATACTGCAGGGATAACTGGCTAACCCCTCTCATGCACGGCTTCGAAATAGCCTGAGAGATTATTTCTTACCAAAACACGAAGTTGGAGGAAATGAGAAGCTCGTCGCCGTGGCGCTTATACTTGCGTCCTGAATCCAGCTTTACGTAAAAACCGATCAGGCACTGCGCTCAACGAAAACAACTCTCTTTTCCCATCATCATCATTAGTTTTATAACAGCCGCGGTTGTGCGAGTGACGAGCTCTTATTTTTCGAGTGACACTCACACGCTGGGGTTCAGCCTCGGAAGCTGGAGTTAAGAGGGTATTCCGGATCACACCCGAAAAGCGGGTGTGTTGCAAACAAATAGCAACACCAACTACCATGAGAGGCAGCGAACTGCCTGAAGAATAATCTTTTTGTATAAGCACCTGCTTTGTAGGAAATACTTCAGGAGGCTGCCAGCTGCAAAAGATCAAAGGAGGTAAATGTGCTGTAGCCCACACGAAACACAGTTGAATCTGGGTTCAGTGGCGGGCGTAAGCGTTCAACGACAAAGACCCACTTTGTAGTTGTATTGTGTCTCCCCCCTCTAGCCTCCTTCGAAGTATGCACAAGGCAGCCCCTCGAGTATTTTCCGCCCTCACCCTCCCGCTGAAAAAGCGAAAAGCGAAACCGCCGAAGATGCGTTCAAAAATCTCAACCGTCTCGGAATGGCTTTCGAATGGTTCGTGCTTGACCCCGGCCTATCATGCCCGTGTTCTAGACCCACTATACCCTACAGTGAAAATCCTATTCGGAAGTAGCAGGGTCAGAAGGGGACGCTGAGGGGGCTAGGTTAATCAAGTCCGGATTTCGTACGGCTTGGGTGTAGGTGTAAAGCAGCGCTCTGGGCACAGCCTAAAAGTTTCTCTTCTCTTCTTGCTGCGGTACTCCCCACACCAACCTCTCCTGGCCCGCCCGTGCATTTTGCCCTCCAGCGCAAGCGGGGTAGCAGCCAGGAGGGATTTTAAGTTAAGGTTTTTGCGTTCGGCGTTGCAAATTAGAGTAGAAATCCTCCGCCTGAGGGCACGTCATCGCCTGTCCGCGGTTCAGGTCCGTCCATCTCATATTCGCACTGTCTGGAACCTGCGGCGGTGAGGTAATGAAGTGAAACCCCTTGTCAACACCACCCACAACTGTGACGCACGTGCACAATGTTGGACGCTAGCGTCTGTCAAGAGCATGCGTCACTCAGCCGTGTTTTAAATGAGATGCGAGGCATCGGCTTACTCTGTCAAAGGACCATACCGCTAACGCGACAGGTGCCCTACATCCGGAAAGCCCCCCTGCCCTGAGAGGCGTGCTCGCTTGGCTGCCTTCGGGTTGTGCTACCGTGTCGGTGTTGTAGTATCGCTTTTGGACTCGTTCTTCGACTTCGCACGGTCCGGTCTGCTCTTGGTGTTCGATTTGCGGTTGGTCTGCGCAGTTCGTCTCTCCTGCCTGGTCTCGTGCGTATAAGTCGAACTTTGAGTGCGTGAGCCCCTCCGAAGGAACAGGGGGGCACGTCGTCGCTGTCTGCGGTTCAGGTCCGTCCATCTCAAATTCGCGCAGTCTAGCTTTCTGGATGTCGGGCACCTTTCGCGTTTGCGGTTGACAGAGTGAGCCCGTGCCTCTCGTTCACCTTATAGATGTGCGCCCGGCCTTCTGCAATGTGTGTCACAGTCGTTGGGTGGTATCGGCGTTAGCGGGGTTCTCCTTTAGACAGAGTGAGCCTGTTCTCGTCCACCTTACAGATATGCGCCTGGCCTTCTGCAATGTGTGTCACAGTCGTTGGGTGGTATCGGCGTTAGCGGGGTTCTCCTTTAGACAGAGTGAGCCTGTTCTCGTCCACCTTACAGATATGCGCCCGGCCTTCTGCAATGTGTGTCACAGTCGTCAGGTGGTATCGACGACGGGTTTCAATGGATGCTCGAGTGAGCTTCGTTGCTTCACCGCCGCAGTTCCCTGGTTGGCTGTTCTCGTGCTGTCCGGCGTTGCATCGTCTCCGGGCTTTTGATGACCTTGTCATTTGGCAGAGTGAACAAGGAAGCCGGCATGAGGATGTTTTGAATGAAGAAGAGAAAAGCGAAGAAAAGTGAAACAGAAAACCTCGCGAAACTACGTGATTGCGATGATCAGTTGTTTACTGAATCCAAACGGAAGTTGCTTTTTGCGCACTTCGATCTCTGGAAAGAGGCACGGGACACAGTCCAGAACTGGCACAGTGCTTATCGCAAAAATAGAAAATTGTTTTGCACACCAGCACGGGCCCAAGCGGCGCTCAGCGGGGATGCAGTGAAGTAAAGTTGGCCCAGACCCCTCCACGACACCTACGGTGACCTTTCATCAGTCTTGTTCTGCCTTTGTGAAGTGCCCTTGCCCGCCGTGAATGTCATGAATACTGCCCTCACACACCATCTTGGATAGACACGCCTCACGCTCGCACCACCCGAAACCGAAAAGACCCGTTTTTGGCCAAAATCACGTCTCTGTATTATGCACTGGACCACGCCACGGTGAAAAAAAAAAGAAGAATCCAGAGGGCTCTAGTTCCCTCGCGGGTTCATTCCTTTTTACACGGAGGTTGTGCTGCTCTCTCTTTTTTTTTCTGCGTTTCTCATTTTTTCCTCGAAGAAGACTTGATGCTAACATCGACCTTGCATGGGAGGCAGTGTTCTGCCTAAACTAGTATTTTCTCATCAACCCCACCCACCGTTCCCCGCAACCAGCTTCTGCAGTCAACTGGAGACTGAAACAAATAAAATACAACCGGAAAAGCTCTAAATGTCATACTGAAAGATTGTCCCCGCTGAGATCCGCCTACAAGTCAGCTGGAGATTCTCAAGATGCCGACATCCAACGCAAACCAAGTCAGACTTCGGGAACATCAAGTTCGCACCTAGGCAAGCGCAACAGCCAACCGCTCTCTGCGAGCTTGAGCGCCAAGCCCCAAAGGTACGCGCCGGCCTTGATGCTTTGGTTCGGGAAATTGGCAGCCCCATAACCCCCATGAATCCACTGCAGTGCCGCTGAACACGAGAAGCTTGGTTCCCCTGCGACAGGCTTTCCCCGTGGTCGCAAAATGGGGAGGCATCGCCCCTCACCGCGCCAGAACCATCCTGCGAGCGGTCCCCGCCGGAAAACCCATGTGGCACAGAAGTCTACAAAGGGGTTTTTACAGCCTCCCGGCCCCACCATTTCTGTCTAAGCATTAAACCAAGTCGCTCCGCCTCTTCTTTTCCACATCAAACCAAGATCTTTCCCCGCATCACGAGCTATACCCAGCAGGACAACTAGGTACGCCGAAGAGCAGGGGTTATCCTGCATGGTTAAAAAATGTTTTCTAAGAATAAACCAAAACTACGCATTTCTTCACCAAAACAAAAAAATGTTCTCAAAACAGGTCCGGTTAAAAAAGAGGTTTTAACCACAGGAGTTTCTGGTGGAAACTTTTTTGGCTTGCAAGGCCAGTGTCACGGAGGCTAGGACCCGCAAGACTCACAAGTGGGTTTCCAACAAAGTAGCGAAGCAGCAACACGCCCACGAAGGTCGCATACCAGGCTTACAGGTCATCAAAAAAACCTCGCTCAACGTGGAAAACAAATCTTTCCGGCCATGCTACAGACTTTTTAACCATGATTTTCCCGAATTTCGGGGATTCGAACAATCCCTGTCGAAGAGAAGAAAACATTTTCCAGCGTTGAGGCTTGCACTGAACGAAGCAATGGACGGCGATCATCTGGGTTCCTTTTGCCTGTCTGTACGTCGCCCTGATTTTGGCTCCGTTCGTAGCTCGGCGGCCATTGCATCGACCTGAAGGTTCGTGAGGCCCAAAGTACTGGAGGGAGTCCCTTGTGCGCAAGTTATGGCCTGAAGACGTGCGTTGGGCCTGCCGCGTACTGCAGACGGTCATGCTTGGAGGTTCTGCATTTTTATCCGCACCGGCTTGCATTGCGGCGGACCGTGCGAGCTTTTACGGTTGTTTTAGGGTGTGGGCCCTTTCGCGGTCCTTTTGGGGCACTGTTCAACTTGCCTGGGCTGGGCTCATTTCGGGGCAGGGCCAATTTAGGGCGTTTATGGTGTCTAGTTTGGGTTATGCTTAAGAAGTCGCTCACCCTCTCTCTCTCTCTCTTTCTCTTTTCTAACAAACTTGTTTGAGCACCTTCGGTGCGTCTGGGGGGGTCGAGTGAGGACCTAAAGAGAGACAAGAGGTATTGGGCGACAAGCCCTGAGCGTTTGAAGTCCACTTGCTTCAGAAGCAAGGTTGGAAGGGGACGATTCGGAAACTCAATGATTCGGAATTGGAAAAATAACACAGGCAATTCCTCCCTCTTCCTTATTCCCGACCTCGCTCCCCTCGATCGATTATGCGCCCCAAGAGTAAAGGTCCGAACGAGACCTCTCTCTCTCTCTCTTTCGCTCTCTTTTTTCTACGAAGACGTGATGCTAGCCATCAGGCACATTCAGAGGCTGTGTTTCACCAAAACATTTCCTACCGACCAACGCGTGCACTTGTTGAACCACACAGCGCAACCAAATGCACAATACTCCAGGACCGTCAAACCGTAAAGGTTTATAGGTACCTACACTGCGTCGGACCCTTGCCTGTAGTGAGCACCCCATGAAAGTGACAGGGAGGACTTAGACCGGTACGGGCTACATGGCAAACGCTTCACTATACCAGTGGGATTCCCGTACACTTTCACTCTAAAAAATCTAATCCACAAATAACGCTAAAAAACCAAGACCAATTACAACGACCCTCCCCCCGCCTGAAGTCCAACGGAGACTTCAAAACCCGACCGCTTATCACAAGGAACAACCCCCCCCCAGGGTGCTTATTAAGGGCTGTTACCCCCCCCCCCAAAAAAAAAAAAAAAAAAAAAGACTTTCACTCTAAAAAAAAGGCATACTCAAGCAACTTCGACGGGGGAAGCGCAGTCATTTGTGCCCACGGTTTTGTTGCCTTACAAACGAACCAAGTGCGGCACCCGACACATACACGGTGGCTCCTCAGCTTCCAGCCGACGGCCCCCTTTTTGGTAGTGAGTAGAGAAGAGAACGAGTGTAAAAGAATGGAGGTAGCACAACCTACCAGACCAGCGGAGGCCACCGCAAAATATTTCTTACCTTTTCCTTTTCCCCCCTTTTTTGGACGCACGGCTGAGGTGGTTTTACCGTCGAGACGTTTGTCAAAGTCCTTTCTCTCTTTTCCGAAGAAGACTTGGTGCCAGCATCAAACGTGCATTTGACTGGCAGCGATCTGCCTAAACGGTAGCTACCATTTCTCGCCCCCCTTCGATTGCAATGCGTCTCTTCGTACAGATTTGATCCAGCCCGCCGTCTACTCCTCTTCTTCATCAGCTTGGTGGCCAATGGCCCACCCCCTGATGATGGTCCGAATGACCGAAACACGGTGCACACAGGACCGGCGGTGTTGAGCACATATCCGTAGTTACAATGCATGCCAAGTGCATGCTTGTCATAGTATTTGTCATACACGTATGACTATTCCGTGGTGCAGTCATGTACTTGTCACACGCGTACTACAGGCTGTATTTTTTTACATAAGCACCAGCTTGGAAGGAAATGCTCGACGATGCTGCCCGACAAAGAACAGAAGGAATCCCAAGTGCTGTAACTACCGAACCACTGTTGAACGGACGTGAGGTCATGCGGGTTTACCCCTAGAAAACAACACACGGTGGTGTAGGTGAAGAACAAATCAGATAGTGTTTGTATTGTATATTCCCCTTACCTCTATATTTCCTCCCTTCCATTCGGAGTCGAAGCAGCTACGTCGAGTATTTTCTTGTCTGCTGATCTCCACCAGTACAACAAAAACCCGTCCAATGCCTATCGGACAGCAGGCTGATTGTCTTCACAGGGCGATCCCTCTGTTGCCCTCCCCCCAAAAAACAGGAGGAACACGACTGGAACGTGCACTGATTTTGTAGTACAGAGAAACATTTCCCGGAACAACGGTGCACGTGAAGAGTTAAAGGAAGTACAGTTGGTGCCGTTCGTCCAAAACCTTGTTTACCAGTGCAAAGCGCCAAAACGTTTTCTTTTGGAAAGTATGCTAATACTGCAGGGAATAGTTGACTAGACCTCTTGAGTTTTTTGCTAACCACGAATTGGGGAGTCGGGAGAACCTACAAAGCCAAAAGTAGGACCGATCCCCCCCGTTCGTGAGAAAAAGCGAAGAATAAAAACACCTTCTTTTTTCAATCTATCTTTGTCAAGAGCTGCACCTCAACTATTCTTTTTCTTTTACACCTGCCTCTTTGCGTAGAAAATACTCGAGAAAGCCGTCAGCAAAACCACAGAGGTAGTGTGGTACTCATCAGCATGCCGATGACTCCCCACTATCACTGCAATATTCCGATCGCAGAGGAAGGAAAATGTGCTGTGCCTCCACACACGAAAACCACCGGTAAATCTGGGTTTAGTGCCTGGGCCAATAAGCGTTCAACAGCAAAAAGAAACAGTCTAAACGAAGACCCCTTTTGTAGTTGCATTGTTTTTCTCCTCCTCTCGCCTCCGTCGAAAGAAGCACTGAGTAGCATCTTCGAGTATTTTTAGTTGACACCCGTTTCTTTTGTAGGAAAAGAAACTTGTTTCTTTGAAGACTAATAATAATCCAAACGACAGGTTTGCCGCTCCAATCCGTGCTTGCACCACTTCATGTGGTCAGCAGCAAGATTAGCAGCTTTCTGGCTTCACGTTTTACTCCGACCGTACGGCGCGCGGCAAGCAGAGCAAGAGCGGTGGACGAGAGTGACCGATACAAGCATAGGAGTGAGGATTGTATTTTTCCAATCAAAAAAAAAAAAAAAAAAAAAAAGACAACGCCCGCCTTAAGAAGACTGCGGCGTTGATATCCTTTTGTTGAAGGAACTTTGAAAGGATCGTGGGTGGTGGTCCTCGAAGGCGTGACTATGAACGCCGCACCTACGCAGCACAAGCATGTGGAGTGTTTTAGTCGGAAAGATGCTGTTTGGTCTACTGGGGGCCCTGCACTGCAGTGAGTGCAGTAAACGCGTTTACTCCAAAAATGCGTAAAAGTAAACGTTCATAAACGGTAAACGTGTAACGTTTACTTGGTCTCCTCAGCACAGCCTCGCTAGGTTCCAGCCCGGCACCTTCACGTTCTTTCTGCCAAGTCACTTGCCCAGGGCCCTCAGTGCAGGGTAAGGGCTGAGAAGGTGGCATATGAGGCTCTTGTTCAGGAGCTGAAGAACACTGCTGCTGCGACGGCGAAGCAGAAACTAGCAAACGCCTTGACCAACAGGGGCTAGCATACAGCGCCTCACCCGAACGTTTACCAGCGTTTCCTACAACGCTTACTATAAAATGAGTAAACGTAAACGTTTATAAACGGTAAACGTTTACTGCAATCGCTGCCCTAGGGGGGGGGGGGGGGGGGATAATGAGGGTCGGCCAAGGCACAGAAGCAATTTCGATACTGTTCTGGTAGAAGGGGCAATCCGTTATGCATCCCGATGGGGAGACCGCCTTCTTTCACTCGCTCGTTTCCACTTTCCACACGGGACTTGCCGCCACTCACTCGGACTGCCCGTAGGAGCCGCAGCGAACGCTTCACCAAGCACCGCGAATGGACTTTGCAGGACCACAGGCCGCTTTCCAATCGTGAATCGATTGTAGAAGCACCTGCTTTGTAGGAAATAAACTTGGAGGAGACCGCCAGTTGCAAAATCTGAAGGGAGGTAGTATCATAGTGTGGTACTCATCAGCATGCCGATGACTCTATACTATCGCAACAATATTCCAATCTCAAAGGAGGAAAAAGTGCTGTAGCCCCCACACGAAACACAGGTAAACCTGGGTTAGTGGCGGCGTAAGCGTTCAACAACAAGGACCCACTTTGTAGTTGTATTGTCGAAATAAGCACGTCGAAATGAGCACAAGGCAGTCCCTCGAGTATTTTCAAACCGAACCGGATTGCGCGCTGGCTGTCTCCGTGCTCCCGTGGCTGAGTCGGTGCCCGACGATGAGTGTGCGGCTCACCGTGGAACCTGAGTGTCTGCAAACAGGACAGGTGTGTGTCTGGTTGGTCAGGCGAAGAATACTGCACTTCCAGCATGGATAGTATTCTCTGTTCGTCAAACAACGGTCAGCCTGATACCAGAAATGCTCTGCAAATAACGGGTTAAGGATGAAATACAGGGAGGAAGGACGCATTTAAAACAAAAACAAAACTTGGAACTTTGGAAACCCCACCGATCACCACAAGCACGCACTAAGCTGAACTTCACAAACACACAAAAGGTCGAAAGACACCAGACTGTACGCCCATTCGGGATCGTCGGAAACACAAAAAAATTGTTTGTGCCCACTTCCTTTGAATCTGTTTTCTTCATCTTAACAAGAGAGAGGATAGTACGCTGCTATTGTTCTTGACAAATTGCACTCACGGTGGCGTCCAGCCTCAGAAGCTGGAGTTACATCTGGAGTTAAAAACGCGGGTGTCACACCCGCTTTTTGGGTGTGGATTCACACGCGTTTTGGTTGCAGCACACCCGCTGTTCGGGTGTGACTCGGACAGACCCTCTTCGACTCCAGTTGTGAGGCTCGACCTCACTGTGTTTGTTCGACACAAAAAATCCAGATCCTGGGAGAACATCTGAACGTTTAGCCCGCGACACGAAAACGCTGTCGTCGGCTGGGAAAAAAAAAAAAAAAAAAAAAAAAAAAAAAAAAAACGAATCAAATGAAAACGTGCCACTGGTTTCTTCAGCAAACATTCGAGCGGCCGAAAAATCGGTCAACCCCCCTGCTGCTGCCCAGCGAGTCGCAGTCACAACCAGGGCGAGTGCCCTGAGTTTTTTAACTGATTGCCCACGGTTGTAGGGACGCCTTGCAATCCCCCTTAAACTGTTCGCCCTTCGGGATCGCCGGGAACTCCCCCCCAAAAAAAACTTTCACTCTAAAAAAAAAAATATCCAGCATCACGAAACCGTAAGCGCGGATACTGACCGAACACATTTGTGTTAACAACGCATTGTTGGTACTAAAAATTAGTAGTTGGCAGCGTACTACATGAAACTTACCAAAGCAGGTGAGTTCCGCTAGTGCGCGCAAACAAAAGAAAGCGCCATACTAATTTTTTAAGGGTGAACCATTTCGCTTGGGGCTCCAGGATCTTCAAGCCGGCCGAGGTGACCTTTTTTAGTTAGTACTAAACAAATCTTGCGGGTTGCCCTTCAATGTATCGGGCAGACTAAAAACCGACTAACCCACACAGGATCTTCAAGCCGGCCGAGGTGACCTTTTTTAGTTAGTACTAAACAAATCTTGCGGGTTGCCCTTCAATGTATCGGGCAGACTAAAAACCGACTAACCCACACTAAAAGCTAAAAAGACGTAGACGGTGAGTTTTGGTGGTTGATCAGGGTTCCTTACCTGAAAATGACACCGGGTAAATACAAGTGGAAAAACGATCTACCGGCACACACAAGAAAAAAATGAGGGAATCACCGACTGGACGTCTTGAGTTTGTGCAGCTCACGATTGCGGGAGTTTGGCCGACGTGGGCAGGCGTGGGCGTTCGAATTCCGAACCTGATGAATACCACTCGTTCCAGCTGCCATCCTGGTCATGCAGTTGCCGCGATGTCAATACCGCACACAGGGCTGCTACGATTTTCTCCTCGTCTGCGACCGTCTGCGGCCGACCTTGGTAGTGTACCTGGTGTGAGGGTGCTAGGCACGCGTGTGGGGAAAACTCATAGTTAAAACATGGACAGCGATCGATCAGCACGCTAAAGAGAAAATACTCGAGGAACTTGTGCTCATTCCGCAGAAGGCCAGAGGGGGAGAAAACAATGCAACTACGAAGTGGGTCTTTTTGTTGAACTACGCCCAGATTTACCTGTGTTTCGTGTGGGCTACAGCACATTTACCTCCTTTGATCTATCGCAACTGGCAGTCTCCTCAAGCATTTCCTACAAAGCAGGTGCTTATACAAAACAAATGTGAGGAAGTAAACAGGACGGGCTCGGACAGGGCGTGCGTGCTGCACTGCCGACGCAAGGGGAAGCGCGAAGCCCCCAGCCCGGACGGATCAACAAGACGCAAGACCAGGCGACCAAGAGAAGGAGGGGGACGCGACCCAGAGACCCGGGCTAAGTAGCTTGGAACTAGTGTGGTGGACCTTTCTTCGGAGGGGCTCACGCACTCAAATATCGACTTATATGCACTGCCGACGCACACCCCCGAATCGTGACGGGAATCCGAAGGAATTGCCTTGTGAGGTGATTCTGCCTTGTTTTTGCATTCTGCAGCCATTATTTCAGCCTAATCGGACATCCGACCAGTTATTTTGAATTTCCCGAGCATTTTAGGACCACCCGAGTGGTAGGTTACTAGTTTTGGGCTGCTGGGGGCCCCTCTTTTTTTACATAAGCGCCAGCTTGAAAGAAAAAGCTCGACGATGCTGCCCGACAAAGAACAGAAGGGATCCAAGTGCTGTAACTACCGAACCACGTGTTGAACGGACGTGAGGTCATGCGGGTCTACCCCTACACGACAAATCACACAAACACAACAGGTCAAAGTCCTGAGTGAGAAAGCAACACACGGTGGTGTAAGCGAAGAACAAACAGGGGTCTTTTAGGGATTTGCAAGCTTCTGACGTCCACCCGCACAGCCAAGGTCACCCGGAGACTTAAAGAAGAGCACCCCGCGGTTTCAAGCGAACTTTCACTGTAGAAGAAAGAACAAAAAAAAAAGAAAAAAAGTCATGCTGTCCGTTTGCGAGTCCGCTATCAGGAGCCCAGCGGAAAAGCAACAGAATGGGCCACTTGGCTAATGCACGAGATCAAGTCTAGCTCGAAGATACGATAACACAAAACATTTATTTTTGGGAACCCCACCGATCACCACAAGCACGTACTAAGCTGAACTCCACAAGCATACAAAAGGTCGAAAGACACCAATCTGTACGTCCATCGGAAACACAAAAAAACTGGCCGAGAAGTGAATCGAGCACCCGGTAAGAGGGCGAGCAAACTGATTTCGGCATCTTATTTCCTATTTTCTTTGTCTAACTAAAGCGCGTCACCAAAACTCCTCGCCCAACAAACCAAGGTCGCAAGACACCAAACTGATCGTCCTTCGGGATCGACGGTAACACAAAAAAAAAGGACCCATACTAGTCACGCCCCCGGACGGCAAAAGGGCACCAGATGCCGACAGGGGGGGGGGGGGGAAAGCACAAAATACGCGCATCGTCGGAAAACACAAAAAAAAGCAGAATCGTTGACGGGGAAAAGAAGCAAGCAAGAAAAAAAAGCGCTGAGGACCGGCGGCGTCACCGTCGTCAGAGCCCCCCTCCTTGCGGCGGCACACGAGGGAACTAAAACCACCGGAGGAGCGCGTTGCGAGGTTACACTGGAATACGTTTTGTTTCAAATGGTACGCAAGCAGTGCTTGTTACACGACCGAGAAGGTCTAGTGGTCACCTGACCAGAGGGTCGGGTCATACGACTAGAGACACTAGTCTCATGCCTCCAGAGTTTTGCCACGTACCCGGAGGGTCCTAGTCACCTGGTTAGAGGGTCTAATCAAGTGACTGGAGGATCTAGTCACACGACTAGAGAGATCTGGTCATCTGACTGGAGACATTAGTCACATGGCCGGGGTCCTAGTCACACACTGGCTGGATGTTCTAGTCACACTACCAGGGCGTCGAGTCACCTGACTAGGCTCCCCCCCAACTTCGGGTCTCTCAGGATTCCCCGGCACAATCCACTCAAATACACAGGAAAAGACACTCGTGTGCTTGGTGTTCGCTGGACTTCCCCGCGCTTCCTTCCTGTTTTGAACCGATGCTCCAACGGCAGCGGTCAGACGTGCGGAAAAAAAAAAACGCAAAGGAAGGAAAGTGCGCCACGCGCCTCTCAACAACAACAGCCAGCCACAACTTCAAAAAAAAAAAAAAATAAATAAAAAAAACTGGTAAAGCGGAAGAAAAAACCGAACGAGCCCTTGCAGGGTTTCTTTCTTTTTTGATTTTTTTTTGCCTTTATCTTGTCTTCTTTTTTGTTTTTGTTTTTGTTTTCTTTCATTTCTTTTTTTCTCCAGAAAAAAAAAAAAAAAAAAACAATCCTTAATCCGTCACGGGATGTTTGGCAGCCGCCAGTGCATGCTAATCCATGTGGTTCATGTACTCAAAAGAACTCAGTGCCAAACACTTTCTGTTCGTTCCCCCTCCTTCTAGCGAGTTAACAAGTAAAAAAAGGCGGGGTCCAGAGTTTTCTAAATGATTGCCTCAGCACACCTGTCTCCGACTGTTTCAGAGACCGGGTTATTCCTGTGCTTTCGTAGCAGCATGGGTGGTCCTGGCTGTGACGAGTTATGAAGGGAGCAGACGAACCAGACGGACACTGCTGCCCTGTCTGCGGACTCGGGTTCCGCGTTGATGATGGCCCGCCTTCCGTGTCCGTGGCTTACAGGACCGACGCACCATCAGACGGGACGCGGCGTTGAGCAAATGTCATTCGTTCCAAGCACGTTCTTACCTTCCCCCCCCCCCCCCCCCCGCCTGAACACGAAACTAAGATTTTCCCCCCGGAATACCTAAAACCCGGGTCGTTGATTTCCTTGTCCGAAACGCTTTCACTCTCGCTCTGCAGGCCGCGCATGGCGGCGGTTCAAGAAAAGACTAAAAAAAAAAGAAGTTCTGTTCGTCTTCCAATTCGTCGCGTTCTTTTGAAGCCGGCCCACTGCAGGAAACTCCCGGAACGACATCGAATCGCGTGGAATTGCCTGATGGAAGGCGCACAGCCCCCCAGAAAGCGTACGAATTTCGGGTTTGATTGATCAGCCCCCCTATGGGATCCACAGCTCGGCTGGCCTTTAAGATGGTCCCCATGGTGGGCAGGGCATTGTGTATGTAGGTGGTTGGGTGGCTCTAGTGACATAGCTAACTAATCTGGCATGACCTCGCCTCGATAATCTCAAATGGCGGTGTTAACATTCCACGGAAAGAATCGTTCGCGATTCAAGAAGAGGGATGCCGATTAGAATGAGTATGAATGACATACCACGTGCTCGAAAGACATGGAGGGAATGCAAAATGAATCGGTCATGTGCCAATGAAAATGCAAAAGTCAAGACCGTTCCTCTCCCATGGACTAGGTGTAGCACCGAACAAAACCTAACGAGCTTCGATGCGGGCAGATAGCTATGCACTCTTGTCCATCATAGTTCGACGTGGTCCACGGTCTCGATACGGGCAGATAGTTATGCACTCTTGTTCATCACAGTTCGACATGGTCCACGGTCTCGATATGGCAGATAGCTATGCACTCTTGTCCATCATAGTTCGACGTGGTCCACGGTCTCGATATGGCAGATAGCTATGCACTCTTGTCCATTATAGTTCGACGTGGTCCACGGTCTCGATACGGGCAGATAGTTATGCACTCTTGTTCATCACAGTTCGACATGGTCCACGGTCTCGATATGGCAGATAGCTATGCACTCTTGTCCATCATAGTTCGACGTGGTCCACGGTCTCGATATGGCAGATAGCTATGCACTCTTGTCCATCATAGTTCGACGTGGTCCACGGTCTCGATACGGGCAGATAGTTATGCACTCTTGTTCATCACAGTTCGACATGGTCCACGGTCTCGATATGGCAGATAGCTATGCACTCTTGTCCATCACAGTTCGACATGGTCCACGGTCTCGATATGGGTCTCGATATGGCAGACAGCTACGCACTCTTGTCCATCACAGTTCGACATGGTCCACGGTCTCGATATGACAGATAGCTATGCACTCTTGGGCATCACAGTTCGACATGGTCCACGGTCTCGATATGGGCAGATAGCTTGTCCATCACAGTTCAACATGGTCCACGGTCTCGATATGGGCAGATAGCTTGTCCATCACGTTCAACATGGTCCACGGTCTCGATATGGCAGACAGCTATGCACTCTTGTCCATCACAGTTCGACACGGTCCACAGTCTCGATATGGGCAGATAGCTATGCACTCCTCAGGTGACACCACTTTATCTTTAGCCATACTTCAACACTCTTGTCCATCACACTTCAACATGGTCCACGGTCTCGATATGGGCAGATAGCTATGCACTCTTGTCCATCACAGTTCGACATGGTCCACGGTCTCGATATGGGCAGACAGCTATGCACTCTTGTCTATCACAGTTCGACACGGTCCACGGTCTATCAAGAGAGGACGGACCGGCTTAGTTGTCGCAAGGGAGAGAATGCGCCAAGGGTGAAAAGGGCCCAGCCGGGGGCGCCGTGGTCCTCCCGCAATATTTGCCATTTCCGTTGTTGTGTACAATTACGACCTGCTCTTGCAGTCTGAACCGATACGCTGCCCCTAAGGGCGAGCAAGAGAGTTCGCTCGAGATTGCTAGATGTCTGCAGAACGCGAGCACAACTCGAGTCGAACTTAGTTGAGGGAGGCTGCACGTTGTGAACAGAACATGACGTGCGTGAAAATGAAGTCAATACCGTGCCGCCATGAACGTGCCAATGCAGGTACCTCTGCACCGCGGAAAAGAGAACTCTCTTGAGGACGAGTGCCTCTTACTACGACATACCACGACAGCAAGCGCCGTTTGTTCGTGAAGAATTTGCTCGGTTCTTAGACATTAGTACAGGTAACAGCATCTGCAGAACAACCACGCAAAGCCGCCAGTTTCTTCTGCCGGACTTGCTCCCCGAAATTCGGACGATACCGAATTACCTGTAGCAGTGTGTCTATCGTCACAGGCTCTGTTCTTGCGTTTCTCAATTTCAAACGATGCCTACAACTATCTGCAGTCACAGGACTCATGAAGGGGGACGACATGCGCTCTACGTTGGTTGAGAAGGAAGATGCGAAGGCTTCTGAGTTGGCGGACGGAGACGACACGAGTGACTCTCAGTGGGTGGAAGACCGGTGTGCGCTGGCAGAGGAGGTGCTGCGGAACATGCTCAAAGCAATGCAGGAAGGCTGGTACGCAGAGTGGGTCGAGCGCTACTTTTCGGACGACCTGCACTTCGTCGTGGCTGGGAAGTTCGCTGACCCGTCGGAAGACCGGGCCTGCTTAGGGAAGATGAGCTTCCTGCAGCACTACAACAACATGATCCAGGTGGTGTGGTCAGCAGACACCGACTGGGCCATGGTAGGAGACGTGCGTGTGTTGTCGTCTGAAACGTGCACGTCAGACTGGAGGGTCCGCATGTGGCGTGATGGTCAAGAAGTCGAGATGCTCAGGAGGTTTACAACGTCTTTACGGGACGATGGGGTGTACTACGTCATGGTATCGGGGGTTGATTCTTCGGAGGACATGAGCCCGGGGCTTCTGCTGTCACGCTCGTGCGTGCCGGATAATGGGGATGTTCCGAGGCCGCCGTGTCCGCACAATTCGTGGGACTCGATCCGGGCCAAAAAAACGATCACCATGATGCGGTGCCGGGTGTGCTTCGCGCCGTGGAACCTGCCTGCCCACTCTTCGCACCTCTTCCGCTGCGCGGAGTTCCTAACCGACTCGTGCCCGCACGCGCCCACCTCCTGCCGCAGGCTGCACATCCACAGCAAGAAGCGCCGCCGCCACGAGCTCAAGGGAAACCCCCACTTGCAAGAGGCCCGTAGCTGACGACCCCCCTCCCCGCACGTGTCATCAAATTAAAAGACACGCCAACAGAACATTTCCGGAATTGGGGCTTGCACTGATAAACGAAGCAGCGGACGATCAGCATCAACTGACCAAAGGTGATGAAAATGATAAGGCAAACGTTTCTTGTTCTTCGCGTGTACAGGGTATAAACCTCTCTCAGCACTTTTTCAGAGTGAAAGTTCGCTTGAAACTCCGGAGTTTTCAAGTCTCCGGGTGACCTTCGTCGTTATGGGAAGATGCTCTGAGTGTCGTAAGAGTGGTGGCTTCACGAGGTATTATATAAACCTCTCTGGGGGAGGTTTCCTGTGTAAGCACTTTTTCGTTGGCTTCGTTTTCTCTCTGATGTGCAACCGTTGTTCCGGAAATGTTCCCGTCAGTACAGATGTACTATTAAAAACAAAATCGTTTGCCGGAAGCACAACAAAAACAGAAGAATGCGTGCCCAACTGTCAGCGATCCCTGCAACCGTTTCTTTTCGCCCGTCAACACCCCGCCCGGCCTCGAACGGCCAACCGGAGACTCGAAAATACCGGCTTCCTAAAACTGCAGCGCTACAACAACATGTACTCTGTCTGGATCTAAGTGGGGCAGACACCGACTGGGCCGTGGTAGGAGATGGGAAATCTTTTGAACTTGCGTCGTGATGAGGATCGATGATTGCAATTATTCTCCTTGAATGAGGAATGCCTAGTAGGCGCAAGTCATCAGCTTGCACTGATTACGTCCCTGCCATTTGTACACACCGCCCGTCGTTGCTACCGATTGGCTGTGGGATAGAGCTTGGGAGAGGGAAGCTCGTTCTTGGCAACAAGTTCAGCGCCCGAATCCAAACGTGCTCGTCGGACTGGAAAGTCTGCATGTGGCATGGTGGTTGAGCTTCCCCCCCCCCCCCCCCTAGGGCTATGTAGGATGGAAACGTTGGAAACGTTTCCGTTTCCGTTTCCGTTTCCGTTTCCTTCTTTTTGGCGGTGGATGGAAACGCCGTTTCTTTTCAAAAGAAACGGCTGGTATGCCACCAGTATACTGGCTGAAGGTCCGACCGGAAATGTGTTCCGAACGGCGGACCCCGCAATCCAGTGGGAAACCATGGACAAGGAGGCTCCGAAAAAGAGGGAGGAATGAAGCATCAGAGTTGCGACCGCGTGGAGCAGACGCAACCACACGCATCCGGTTGTGATGACTTGAGGTCTGCAGCTCTTTATACCAATGGCTGTTGTGGCGACGATGCTCTGTTAGGCCGGTTGGCCAACGCGCTGAAGACGATCGAGAAAGCACATCCGCTTCCAATAATAGGCTATACAGATACGATCGTTCAGGACAGCGGGAGCACCGCCGCGCCACAGGCTACAAGACCGGGGTTTTTCGGCGGCGAAAGACAAAGAGGGAGTGCAATCAGCATCAGGAGGTGAGAAGGGCACACGTATGCCGGGGCAATGTTAAACCCGCCAGAAAAGCGATGGCCACGCAGTAACGTGTGCGTCATCGCTTGCCACAGTGCACCTTGCATACGACGACGGGTGGCAACCGTCACCGGAAGGGGCACCATCGGGCGGTGTTGTCGGAGCATAGACAGCGACGGCAGGAAGAACCCCACCGACAATGCAGAAGAGGACGGCAGATTCAAAAACCCCCACTCGGCACGGCCGCCGATACAAGTAAACATGAGAACGCGGGTTGGAAGCAGCAGAGGACGAAGTGGTAGGCACAGAAGAGTGGAATCTGGTGTCAGAAAACCTCAGCATCCGCATGTGATTACATTCTGCATCATTAGCTTGTGGTTACCTATTTGCTCGTGTCAGATCGCCGACGAAAGAAAGCGGTGAGCATCAGCGACTGCTCTGCACAAACGAAACCGCGACGACACACAAGAAGGGGCCGAGACGGAGGAAAAGAAGTGCCTGCTGGTAGATCAAAAGAAGAAGGTGATACCGCCCTCTGAAAGGAAAGCCAAAATTTGGCTGGAAACGGACACCCGACGGACACACAGAAGGACCCGCGAAGTGGTTATCCTATAGGACCCCTCAGCATGAGGAGCCTTCCGGCGTTTCTTTTAAAAGAAACGGAAACGTTTCCGTTTCCGTTTCCGTTTCCGTTTCCATATTTCGAAAAAACTAAAAGAAACGGCGTTTCCATCCAACTTAGCCCTAGGGGGGGTCAAAAGCTGTCAAAATAGGTCATTTTTTTGGGAACCACATAGGGGCTCCTAAAAGGCAATAAAATTTGGTAAACCGCCCCAGAACCGTATAGAAATGCCTAAAACATGCTTTTTGGCTGCTGAAGTGCCCCGAAAAGGCCTTTTTACGAGTGCCCAATTTTTGGACTCAGGGTGGACACCGTTTGGTACCGGTGTTCTTCTTTTTAGGTGACAACCCCAAAAATAGTGACAGCATGAACCGAAGAAGGAAAACAACACTGCCCAAACCTATGTATTTTTACTCAAAAGACTATCCTGGGAGTTGGGGATGGTGGGGCTTCGTAGGAGGCATCGACAAGCGACTCAATGAGGTACGGCTTCGTAACGTGCCACCCCCTCGAGTCCTTGACGTCAGCGCCAGCTTTCGTAGTGGCCTGTGTCGTGTAGCGTGCTACCGCAAGCTGCAGATACCCTGCCCTGAGCTGCTATGTCGTGGCAGCCCTATGAATCCACCGCCGAACCTTTTCGTTCAAGTCCAGTTTTCTATTTTTGTTCAAGCTCAACGTGCGTTGGGGTTAGGTACCAGATACACCCCGGTGACCAGTATTGTCTTCCGTGCGTGTGCAATGCGACCCTTTCGGGGTGGTGTACGAAAGGCGAACTTGAATAAAAGACACTGTCGCGTGCATCCCTTCAACAAAAACGTTGGGATCTGGAAAATCCCACTACGGATGAGAGCATCTCATTGTTTTTCTCGGAAAGACATCGAACTTTGTGAATATCGCCCCAGCAGCAGTTCGGGGAAGAGCTGCTGCCTGCGGTGTCAACAACACCTCAGCTTGCGCAAGACTCAGAGAGCCTTTTGGGACGTTGTTAACCATCCAGACGAGCAACGTTAATAGCTGCCTTCCTCCTGGGTGTCGTTTGCCCTTTTGTTGCTTCCATTTGTGGCTGCCTGCACGTGATTGTAGCCTCATCTTTGCATGGTATGAACAGTGAAGCACACACACAGGCTGCTAGCCGGTACCAAACGGTGTCCACCCTAAAACCATCAACTAATACACCCCCCCCTGGGCCATTTTCCATGAAACTTTCCCCAAAAACACGTTTCCGGGCATTTCTGAGGCGGGTTGCATGTTTTTTTAGCCTTAAACTGCCGTTAAGTCTACAGGCTGAAAATGTCACCATTTTGACGCAAAAAAAGACCTTTTGACCCCCCCTACCCCCCCCCCCCCCCCCCCCCCCTCGACCGTTTCCTGAACAATCCTTCACTAAATCCGCGGTTAAATAACCTGGCCTCAGTGGTGCAAGCACCACGCGCTCTTCAAACCCAAGAAACATTTTCCCCCCCCACTCGTTGCACCTCTTTCCGCTGCGCCGATATCCTGACCGACTGCGTGCCCGCACGCGCCCACCTCCTGCCGCAGGCTGCACATCCACAACAAGAAGCGCCGCCGCCACGAGCTCGAGGGAACCCCCACTTGCCAGAGGCCCGCAGCTGACAACACCCCCCGCACATGTCCAGTGCTCCCGCTAACGAAAAAGTGCGAGGAATTCCTCAAAAAAAAAAAGAGGCTCGAAAAAAGAGGGTGAGAATTCCTCATGAGGAATTCCTCACCTTTTTTCCCATTGGTGGTATCGTGTAGCCAAAGCACTATGCAG
This sequence comes from Diplonema papillatum, assembly GCA_030068145.1. Lineage (NCBI taxonomy): Eukaryota > Euglenozoa > Diplonemea > Diplonemida > Diplonemidae > Diplonema > Diplonema papillatum. The sequence continues at coordinate 180,152 of JAPJBO010000072.1, read as the reverse complement.
TGCACGGTCTATCTCTGCTGGGCATGGTGGGCTGGCGGGTAGAAGTTGGGGGCTAAAGAGAGTCGAGGCTCAGAAGCAGCCCCGGATTTCTTGATAGATTCTCTCCGAGTCGACACAAGTGCCTTGTTCCATGTGATCTCTGGTCTGCATCTACTCGTGGCAATGATTTACCAGCACCCAGTATCGAGTGGTGGTTGAATTTGAAATGGGCTGTTGCCTCCAGGAATGTGCAGTGTTTATTGTGACAAACAGACTGAGAAGTGCAAACTTTCTCCACCTGTACCGTACCGTTCGCCGGGCGGCAGACCCCCCCGGACCCCCCTTGAAAGATTCTGGTGCTCCTCTGGAGAAAAGCTTCCGGTCTCAGAAGTTGGTCGAGAAACCGAGGCAGAAACGAAGCCAATAACCTGCGCAGCACACGGGAAAAAAAATTGGGGGGCACAAAAAAAAAAAAAGTCCAAAACCAGGTTTTGGAATTCCTCCAAAAGTGAGGTTAGCGGGAGCACTGCACGTGTCAGAATAAAAAAGACAGCAAAAAAACTTCTTTAAACCCCCGGAGTTAAACCCGGGAGTTTCAAGCGAACTTTCACTCTAAAAACTTTACAGGGCAACTCCTGCTCAACTTGTAAGACGTGGGGAGCCCAAGAACACTCACCTAACCTGGCGAGAACTTGGTGTCGGTCACAAATTGTTTCGAACCTGACTCGCCAAAGCGACCAAGTAAGGTGTACACGAAAGAAGCCATGCATGCCCCCCCCAAACCCACCCGTAATAGCTTTAAAAGAACCCATTCGACGAAAGTCACCGGAGACTCTAAAATCCCGGATTCTCAAGCGAACTATAACTCTAAAAAGCAGAAACGCGTACGTGATAGAAAAGCGAGGGCTACCCAGCTGGCAGTGCTCACTGCAAACCGCTTTTTTTCGCCCGTCAATAGCACGAAGACAGCTCGGCTCTCTGAGGCACCAGTTTCCCTGAGGCACCAGCTTCTTCCACCGCAGCATCAATCCATCGGGTACCTGAAAGGGCGGAAATGAGAAACATGGAAACATGTCCACTCTTGGGGACTCGCCTGTCATGGGAAAGCCACTTGCAAAGACCAGCAGCTGACTCCCGCTGTCTTCACTGCAGCACCAGCTCGACTCTCTGACGCACCAGCTTCCCTGAGGCACCGGCTTCTTCCGCCGCAACATCAATCCATCGGGCACCTGAAAGAGCTGAAATGAGAAAATACAATGAGTATAATCACATACCTACTATCCTCATACTACCCGCCTCAATGGTCAACCGGAGACCCTAAAACACCGAACCTCTAAATCACAATAAACGGGAGAAAATGGAAAACGTGTCCGGTCTTGGGACTTGCTTGTCATGGGAAATGCCACTTGCAAAATGGCCCGCCCAGCTGACGCCTCACACGTGTCTGCAAAACTGGTGCCTGATTATGAGGTACCATCCGATGAAAGCCTGACAGAGTCTGTTCCGAGGAAGCACGTTCGCCTTTGCGGGACTCACCAGCGGTGTGTCGCTTGGAATCGCAAGTGCAACCTGTACATCAGTCTGCTGCACCACCATCGGTGCAATCGTCATCTATGATAGAGCGTCGCGCCGACGACGTAACGACTTACGCCCGCCGTAGTGGTACGGGACAGTAGTGGGGCGACCGGATTCTCCCCGGAGAGATGGTCCCTGCACTCTAACTCGTCTCTCTCTCTCAGTCTTTTGTCCCCCTCCTTGGTCCGTCACAAGTGCAGGCAGCGCGTTTCAGTCAGAATTGCACCACGCAGTGGACCTGGTGTCGGTCACATACGCTAAAAACGAAGTTACGCGGATGCGCAACCTTTCCTGAACCGTCACTGACGGCGTCAAGGGGGATAACAGCGTGTATCCTGTTGAGCCTTTCCAATCGACCAGCCAGGTGGTGGTCGAGTTCAGGTGGAGACCAGAAGTTTGCTGCGAGGCCGCAGTTTCGCGGGCCTCGTCACCACATGTGACAGTAAACAGTAAAGTAAAAGCGACGCAAAGTATGAAAAGGAATGAAAACACACTGCCCAGGCCCTGCCCTATCAGCATATTTGCAAAGGAACCCCCCCCCCCTAGGGCTAAGTTGGATGGAAACGCCGTTTCTTTTAGTTTTTTCGAAATATGGAAACGGAAACGGAAACGGAAACGTTTCCGTTTCTTTTAAAAGAAACGCCGGAAGGTCATGCTGAGGGGTCCTATAGGATACCACTTCGCGGGTCCTTCTGTGTGTCCGTCAGGTGTCCGTTTCCAGCCAAATTTTGGCTTTCCTTTCAGAGGGCGGGATCACCTTCTTCTTTTGATCTACTAGCGGGCACTTCTCTTCCTCCGTCTTCTGGCGGGCTCTCTGACTCTTCAGGGCCCTTCCTGGGCTGTTCTTCGACTTGGCTCGGCCCCTTCTTGTGTGTCGTCGCGGTCTCGTTTGTGCAGAGCAGTCGCTGATGCTCACCGCTTTCTTTCATCGGCGATCTGACACGAGCAAATAGGTAACCACAAGCTAATGATGCAGAATGTCGTCACATGCGGATGCTGAGGTTTTCTGACACCAGATTCCACTCTTCTGTGCCTACCACTTCGTCCTCTGCTGCTTCCAACCCACGTTCTCATGTTTACTTGTATCGGCAGCCGTGCCGAGTGGGGCTTTTTGAATCTGCCGTCCTCTTCTGCATTGTCGGTGGGGTTCTTCCTGCCGTCGCTGTCTATGCTCCGACAACACCGCCCGATGGTGCCCCTTCCGGTGACGGTTGCCACCCGTCGTCATATGCAAGGTGCACTGTGGCAAGCGATGTTTAGCGCACACGTTACTGCGTGGCCATCGCTTTTCTGGCGGGTTCAACATTGCCCCGGCATACGTGTGCCCTTCTCACCTCCTGATGCTGATTGCACTCCCTCTTTGTCTTACGCCGCCGAAAAACCCCGGTCTTGGCGCGGCGGTGCTCCCGCTGTCCTGAACGACCGTATCTGTATAGCCTATTATTGGAAGCGGATGTGCTTTCCCGATCGTCTTCAGCGCGTTGGCCAACGGCCTCGCATAACAGAGCATCGTCGCTACAACAGCCATTGGTATAAAGAGCTGCAGACCTCAAAGTCATCACAACCGGATGCGTGTGGTTGCGTCTGCTCCACGCGGTCGCAACTCTTATGCTTCTTTCCTCCCTCTTTTTCAAAGCCACCTTGTCCATGGTTTCCCACTGGATTGCGGGGTCCGCCGTTCGACACACATTTCCGGTCGGACCTTCAGCCAGTATACTAGTGGCATACCAGCCGTTTCTTTTGAAAAGAAACGGCGTTTCCATCCACCGCCAAAAAGAAGGAAACGGAAACGGAAACGGAAACGGAAACGTTTCCAACGTTTCCATCCTACATAGCCCTAGGGGGGGTCAATCTGTGTCCCAATTGGGCATTTTTCAAAGTTCATCACACCAGGGCCTCCTAGGGACCTGGCCCCCTGTAGAGCACCCCACATCGTCATATCCACAGGGTTTTCGAGCTTCAAATCGAGTGTAGAGCCCTAAAACGAGTATAAAACGCGAATTCAAAATTGCTGTCCAAAGTCGTGCCACCCTTTTACCCCACCGCAAAATTGCCAAAGGTGGGTGGTATTGCAGCTCAAAGCCACCACACAGGCAGCAAAAAAGCAGAAAAAAAACGCTTGTCTCGCGCACCATGCCTCACCAATACAAGAAGAAAGGGGGTTCATTGGTCGCGGAGACGCCCATACAATGGCAAAACAGCTTGTGCTGAAGGCTCGAATTTATCTTCAGCAGAGTGCTGAAGGACACGATACTCCTACGTGTGGGAGGGAAGGACAGGCTCGGATCCAGGGAAAGCGGGGACAACGGGGCTACCGTCTGTGCTTGTCGTGCGTGCAAAAATGTCGAAGCCGTTTTCCTTACCTCACTTTCCACAAAGCGTGTCCCAGAACTGCACGAACATTGGTCTGAGCAGCTCTTCTCCGGTAATGCGTGCCGCCTATGAGGACGACACGAATGTTTTTGCAACGATTCAGAAGCAGCATTCACCCCTTCACATCTGCCAAGGTGGCACAAACTAGACCTTACGTCTACCTGAGGGGCTTCTTTTGAAAATGCAACGCACGGAGCTGGTCAATCCCGCGACGGGGCTGCAAGTGCCTTGCCGTACAAAGGCATCAGCGTTGACTTACGGCTGCAGCACGGTGATGCTCTCTTTGATCGTTAAACTCAGTCTCCCCTCCCCCGAAGAAGTCTGGCGTAGAAAAATAGCGTTTTTGCTGGTGTTTTCCACCGCAGATGAGGGCCTCCTGGTCTCCCAGTATGAATTTAAAGTGAATTTTGGCGGTTGAAGTAGCCTGGGGTAAAAGGGTGGCACGACTTTGGACAGCATTTTTGACACCCTTGTTCAGCAACCATCCAACGCCCGTTGGGTGCACATCCAGCGGTATTTCGTGCAGAGTTGGTGTTTTGCACCCGAAAATCCAGTTTTCGGAGCCGGCTTTGTCGTTATATTTGAAGGTTGAAAAATGGTCCATTGGGACACTTTTAAACAGTAGATTGACCCCCCCTACCCCCCCCCCCCCCCCCCCCCCCCCCACCACTAACGGTTAGGTCGGACCCTTCCCCGGTGAACATCCCATGAAAGTAACAGTGTTGACTCAGGCCGATGCGGGCTACATGGCAACCCCTGCTCAACATGTATGCACGCGGGGGCTCAGGGCCACATTCATTGCGAATGTGTTCGTGGGTGTCGGCCGCAGGAGTCTTTTTTTGGCTAGCCAAAGAGAGTAAAAGAGTGTAAAAGAACGGAGGTAGCACGAACTACTAGACCGGCGGAGGCCACCGCAAAAAGATTTTCTTACCTTTTCCTTATCCCTCAAAACCAGCACCAATAACAACGGCCCCCCCGCCTCACAAGTCAAACGGAGACTTCAAAAAACCGACCGCTTACTACAAGAAACTGTCTAGCATTTGCAGACCCCGAGCAAGAAACAAAGCGAACCCGGTCTGTTTCCCCGACGGTGCCAACGATCCCATCCGTCCGCCGATTTTCGGCGGGTTTGACCGTGCCTACGACGTAAACGACCTACGCCCGCCGTAGTAGTACGGAACAGTAGTGGGGGCGACCGGATACTCCCCGGAGAGATGGTCCCTGCACTCTAACTCGTCTCCCTCTCTCTCTCTCTCTCTCTCAGTCTTTCGCAACCCGGATGCAGAGATCTGAAGTGGTGACACATTGACGATCCTGTTGACCATGTCCACAGGCCCCGGATGATGCAGTCGTCTCTTTTTGGAAACCTCTTCAATCCGAAAAAAACGGACTGCAATCCCACCGTCCCCCTCCTTTGTCCGTCTCATGTGCAGGCAGCGCGTTTCAGTCACAATTTGCAGACCCCGAGCAAGAAACAAGGCGACAGTCTGTTTCCCCCGACGGTGCCAACGATCCCATCCGTCCGCCGATTTCCGGCGGGTTTGACCGTGCCTACGACGTAACCGACCTACGCCCGCCGTAGTAGTACGGGACAGTAGTGGGGCGACCGGATACTCTCCGGAGAGATGGTCCCTGGACTCTAACTCGTCTCCCTCTCTCTCTCTCTCACTGTCTTTCGGAAACCTCTTCATCCGAAAAAACGGACTGACACCACCTTCCCCCTCCTTTGCCCGTCTCATGTACAGACGTTTCAGTCAGAATTGCACAACGCAGGGGACCTGGTGGCGGTCACATACGCTAAAAACGAAGTTACACGGATGCGCAACCACATGTGACAGTAAACAGTAAAGTAAAAGCGACGCAAAGTATGAAAAGGAATGAAAACACACTGCCCAGGCCCTGCCCTATCAGCACAAAGGAAACCCCCCCCCCCGTCCCCACCGTAAAAAGAAGACAAGTCAGTGCTGCCTAGCGAGTCGCAGTCACAATCAGGGCGAGTGCCCTGAGTTTTTTAACTGATTGCTCAGACACGGTTGTAGGGGCCTTCTCCCCGTGGCGGATTCGCCTGTGCTCTAGTAGCACGGGTGGTCCTGGCTGTGACGAGCTACGAACAGCCGCCTGACAAACCAGACTCACACCGCAGTCCTGTCTGCAGACACTCAGGTTCCACGCTGATGATGGTCCGCCTTATGTGTCCGTGGCTTAAAGGACCGAAACACGGCGCAGACGGGATCAGTGCGGTGTTGAGCACATATCCATTCCAAGCACGTTCTTGCAATCCCCCCGTCCCCCCCGCCTCACAAGTCAAACGGAGACTTCAAAAAACCGACCGCTTGCTACAAGAAACAGTCTAGATTTTGCAGACCCCGAGCAAGAAACAAAGCGAACCCGGTCTGTTTCCCCCGACGGCGCCAACGATCCCATCCGTCCGCTGATTTTCGGCGGGTTTGACAAAAGTCCCTCTCCCCTTTCGCGAGGAAAAGTGAAGAGTAAAAAAAGACACTTCCCCGCATTTTTCGAGAGCCGCGCGTTTTTTTTTGGCTCTTCTCACCGCTCATGCAGTGTTGGAGGAGATGTGAAGCCCACCACCCGCCGCAAAGAGCGGCGTTCCTTGCGTCCTGAATCTTGCTCAACGCAAAGCACGGCATACGGCACGGCACGTTTGAGCATTGCTCCACGCGTTCTGCCCCCATTGCTGGTACTGGTTTAACAAAAAACCGGGCAGAAATGGCCTATTTCCAGGCCGAGCACTCTCTGCCCACTCTCTGCTCCGACCACTGCACCCTCTGCCGACACTCGCTAGCCGTCGACGCTCATGACGGCAGCCCCATCCTGAAGTGCAAATACTGCCGACGCGTCACTGCTGCTGTGTGCGCTCGGATTGGCGCCGCTCAAGCGGCCACCTTATGTCACTCGTTCGTTTGTAAAGATTGCTCCGTTCTTCTCCCTGACTTGTTCCCGGAGTAGTATGGTCCTTTGACAGAGTGAGCCGATGCCTCTCATCTCACCTTTAAAACACGGCTGAGTCGCGCATGCTCTTGACAGACGCTAGCGTCCGACATTTCGCACGCGCGTCGCAGTCGTTGGGTGGTATTGACAAGGGGTTTCATCGGACACTCGGATGAGCTTCGTTACTTCACCGCCGCAGGTTCCCCCCTGCCCTGGGAGGTCTGCTTGGCTGCCTTCGGTTTGCGTCTCCGTGTTGGTGTTGTTGCTCCGCGTTCCCGGTCGGCGGGTTCGGGGCTGCTGATTCTTCTTCTTCTTCTTCCTTCTTCTTTTGCTCTTCTCTCTTTTTGTTTTAGAGGTAAGAAGTTCGCGTGAGCTTTTTTTTGCTTTTCTTTTAAAGCGAGCTTTTGCTTTTTGTTTCTTCTGCTGAGATATGGATGGGTTCTTTTGCCGTGTGAGAGTATGATGACACATACTACTACTACAGGCTGAGCAGCCCGGAACCGTTTTAATGTGCACGAAACCCCGGAAAATAATCCCAGAATGTGTTCCCGGGTCCTCGCGCGTGGCCTTCGGTGGCCAGCGGGCCTGTCCTGAGGTTGGAGAAGATCCGACACGTGCCCGTAACATGCTCAGTAAGTGCCCTCTTACGGACGGAGGGGGATGCTGTTGTCCTGGGTGCGGAAAGCCTTCTGGAGGGAAACTGGGATCACGCTTAAACGTTTGACTACGGGGAACCTGGGCTCGCTGGAAAGGTTTCGGAAATCTATTCGCAAGCATTGATGGATTTTGGCGTGTCGTCACACTGCAGATGCGGTGTCCGAACTCCAGCACGAGCTCTCCCTTTTTCGACATCAATTTTTGGCCCCCGTCCGTAAAGGGTTAGCACATTATGTGCTACACAATTTAGCAGCGGCACCCGGCCTGCGAGGACAACGAGCCTTGCATTAAACGTTGGCGGTTACGAAAACCCTGTTGCCGCAAAGCTTGCCGTTGGCTCCGGAGGAGAAAGGGAAGATAGCCTTCCGGCAGCGTACTGCAGGCAACCTACAACCTTACCGAAACAGGTGAGGACCGCGCGTTGGTACAAAAAAAGAAGCACAAGTGCGTGCAGAAATGCAGGACAGAAACAGCAAGGCCTGCCCAACAGTGTCATCACTGCAACCTCTTTTTTGCTAGCCCTTCAACACCCTACCCCCATGACTTCGCCGGGTTGTTTCTCCAACCTTGGTGAGACCTCTGTTGCCAAAAGTCACCGCATGTCTCTAAAACCCAGAGTTTCAAGCGAACCTTCACTCTAATAACCTTCCAATCCGATCCGCAAATAACGCTAAAAAAACAAGGTCACAGGACACAGAGGCAGTGCTCCGCGTACGCATGGAGCGAAGATTTTTCTCTCCCTCCCACCCTACTCACCCTGTAGAACTTTCCGCACTTCGGGGGGTTTATTGGTGTTCGTACTTTGCTGCTCTCTATCAAAACAGGAAACTGGCGAACCAAGACTAGACCGCTACACTGCGCTTCTTGTGCCGAAGCGGACTCAGCGCCCAACAAAGCTGAAAACATGAGCCTGCAAAGAAGACCACCTCCGAACACAATACTACTTTCTTTGTATAAGCACCTGCTTTGTAGGTAAAAGATGTAAATACTTGAAGAGGCTGCCAGCTGCAAAAGATCAAAGGAGGTAAATGTGCTGTAGCCCACACGAAACACAGGTGAATCTGGGTTTAGTGACGAGCGTAAGCGTTTACAAAAAAGACCCACTTTGTTGTTGTATTGTGACTTCCCCTCTAGCCTCCTTCGAAGTAAGCACAAGGCAGCCCTCGAGTATTTCTTGCCCCCTCCCCGCACGTCAAGTACGTCCTTCAATATAAGTGTCCGTCCTGAAGTGCGTTCACTTCGTTTACGAAGTCTCACCCTCTTGTTTACTCCTCTCCCCCCTTCATCCTAAAAAGAAGACAAGTCAGTACTGCCTAGCGAGTCGCAGTCACAATCAAGGCGAGTGCCCTGAGTTTTTTCACTGATTGCTCAGACACGGTTGTAGGGGCCTCCCCGTGACGGATTCGCCTGTGCTCTGGTAGCACGGGTGGTGGTCCTGGCTGCGACGAGCTACGAACAGCCGCCTGACAAACCAGACTCACACCGCTGTCCTGTCTGCAGACACTCAGGTTCCGCGCTGATGATGGTCCGCCTTATGTGTCCGTGGCTTAAAGGACCGAAACACGGCGTGCTCATCCTGCCATGTGCTTCACTCCAGTTCCTACCGTATACTAAAGCAGTTACAAGCAGGGCGAGCGTCCTAAGTTTTTGTTTTCCGAACTGTCTTGCTCCAGGTTTCTTACACGGTGGAGTCCAGCCTCAGAAGCTGGAGTTAAAAAAGCGGGCGTCACACCCGCTTTTCGGGTGTGGATTCCCACGCGTTCGCGCAGACGGGACCAGTGCGGCACAGTTGAGCACATACCCATTCCAAGCACGTTCTTGCATCTCCCCCCTTCATCAACGTGTTCCGAGACTCATCCGAGCGGAAAAAAAGAAGCACTTTGTCGAAGGTCGCCCAGTGGCTCTTCGTACGGCATGTGCGCAAAAAGAAATCCTTGCCGCGCGATTTCCCCTGCACATAGACCCCCCCGAAGACGCTTGAGACGCATGCCCCCCCCCACCTTTCCGTACTATAATAGGGCAGGTGGTCCACCAGTACTCCGGTTGTAGGGGCCTTCTCCCAGTGAAGAGTTGCCGGTGCTCTCGCAGCGTGGGTGGTCCTGGCTGTGACGAGCTGTTACGAACAGCCGCCTTATACTTAACCAACCCCGAACAGGGATTATCCTGCATGGTTAAAAACGTATTTCTTCACAAAAAAAGAGTATTCTCAAATCAGGCCGGTTAAAAAGGGTTTTTAACCACGGGAGTTTCTGGTGAACACTTTTTCGTGCCTGCAAGGCCAGTGTCACGGAGGCTACAGGACCCGCAAGACCCACAAGTGGGGTCTACAACAAAGTGGCGAAGCAGCAACACGCCCACGAAGGTCGCACACCAGGCTTACAGGTCATCGCTCAACGTGGAAAAAAATATATAATATAATAATATATATTAGATTTATATAATAATAATATTATATAAATCTTTCCGGCCATGCTACAGACTTTTTTAACTATGATTTTCCCGAATTCCGGGGATTAGAAGAATCCCTGACCCCAAAGAACAAAAAAGAGAAAAAAAAAAGAAAAAAAAACGCTAACCCAAACAACTTCCGCCGGTAGAAACCTTGCCTAAAGAAATCAACTGCCTTCGGGTAGGCTAGTCTGACACTAGTTGTCGTCGGGAAAAAAAAAAAAAAAAAAAAGCCGCGAAATCTGGATATCGGCCGTTCCGACAAACCAGACTCACACCGCTGCCCTGTCTGCAGACACTCAGGTGATGATCCGCCTTATGTGTCCGTGCTCAAACACGGCGCAGACGGGACCAGCGCGGTGTTGAGCACGTATCCATTCCAAGCACGTTCTCGCATTCCCTCTTTTGCGCTTGTCTCAGAACAGTCCAAGCACATTCTTGCAACCTCCCCGGTATCCCTCCGGAAAGAAGAAGAGAAAACCAACAAAACCCCGGGGATTTCGAAGTGAACGTGCACTCTAAAAATGCATGCATCGCACTCAGAAATCGTATTCGAGCACCGATAAAACAAAAAGAACAACAAGCATGTAAGTAAGGTATGTGGACAATGGCCGAAACCACCAATGACCAACGACCAAGGTACCCACCGATCCTCTTACCTCGTGTAACCACCACTCTTACGACACTCAGAGCACAAAGAATATCTTCCCTTAACGACGAAGGTCACCCGGAGACTTTAAAACCCCGGAGTTTCAAGCGAACTTTCACTCTAAAAAAAAAAAAAAACGTCAGAAACGTGCCCACGCACCGTCCGTCGCCGGCAACCAGCACCACACCGACGGAGTTTTCTGGAATGTCATTGTTCCGCAACAAAACTACGTTTCGTCGAAACGCCCGAGAAACAGGGTCACGCGCAGAGTATATTTGTTGAAGCATGGCGTGTACGCCCGGTACGACGTGCTCAGCGCACCAAAACGGACAGTCTTGGATCACGCGCGTGAGAAAACGGAGCTTTTTTCTGCCACGCGTATTTTGGGGTGAGTGGGAGGGCGAGCGGACGGAACGCGCGTTCCACTACCATGTTGAAGATGCGGAGACTTTAAAACCCCCGGATCCTCAAGCGAACTTTCGCTCTAAAATACTCGACGTAGCTGCTTCGACTCCAAATGGAAGGGAATATAGAGGTAGAGGGGCAAATACAATACAAACGCAATCTGATTTGCTCTTCGCTTACACCACCGTGTGTTGTTTTCTCACTCAGGACTTTGACCTGTTGTGTTTGTGTGATTTGTCGTGGAGGGGTAGACGGGTAGACCCGCATGACCTCACGTCCGTTCAACACGTGGTTCGGTAGTTACAGCACTTGGGATCCCTTCTGATGTCGGGCAGCATCGTCGAGCATTTCCTTTCAAAAGCTGGCGCTCATGTAAAAAAAAAAAAAAGGGGTTTCCGACTTGCAGATATCTTCAAAAAGCAAAAATAGTACCGACCAACGGAGGCCCCCGCCGTTTGCCCCCCTTCTTTGTACTCCCACTTCGACGGATGCCACTCCTTTTGCTGCCAGGGTTTATTCTAGGCACAGTGGTCAAACGAGTCGCATGCGATAATCATTATCGCATATACTCGGCGTGCGATAGTCCAGAGAACTGTATTTTTGCCCCGTTTTTAAGCGTGCGGTGATGCGAATGAAAAAATGCGATAATTGGCGCCAAAATCCCGAATGCGATAAATATGCGACAATGCGAATCGTTTGACCACTATGTCTAGGGGTGGTCAACAGGGCCCAGGGTTTTAGAGGCCGTGGTAAGCAGGGGTGCCCACAACCACTTCTCCAGAAAAAGAAAAGATCCGATTCGGGGTCGGATGTACCTTCGGTGGTCAGGCTTGTTCACGCGACAATAGGGTGCACTAGACAGCATGGAGCTTGACCAGGGCTAGTAACGACATGGGCAACAGGCTCGCCTGTTGCCCATGTCGCGCTTTTTCAACCACCGGTAACACAAATTTCTATACCCTGCCGTGAACAGAGCAACCGATGTTGGAGTTCCGTCCCAAAAACGAACATTGAACAACACAACCACTTCTTTGGCACTCAACAAAGGAAGTTCTTAAGGCCTTATAAAACCCTGCAGGCGACTTCTAAATCCTAGAAACTTAGAACAACCCCTGGCTGCAAAAAAAAAGCTGCTGGGAGATAGCGGAAAAGCGGGGACGGGAGCCACGGGTGATGTATTCAAGGAATAACGAAAAGAAAAATAATCCCGTTACACGCACGCACACAAACACACACACACACACACACACACACACACACACACACACACACACACACACACACACACACACACACACACACACACACACACACACACACACACACACACACACACACACACACACACACACACACACACACACACACACACACACACACACACACACACACACACACACACACACACACACACACACACACACACACACACACACACACACACACACTCCAAAGTAGGCAGTCTAGAGCAAAACAGTCTGCAAAACCATGAAGTTCACCTGTGCTTGCAAGCTTGATGAAACTGCATCAAGATCGTAAGCCCGTTCTCTTCTATTGGTACAGCCTTGCAGGTTTCCTCATCCATTTCGATGTATTAGACGGCATCGCTTTGTGGCTGGTGATCGACAGTAGTAACACAAGTGGAGAATTATGCCCTGTGCATTCTTTTTCAACTGGCGGCATGGAAAGAGCGACTATTCTACGGCACGACTGGATCCGCAAACCCGAAATATGGAAACTGCCGCCGCAAAGTAGAAGAATAACATCGAAACCAGCGCATTTCTTCGGAGGAAGTAACGAGACACAGAGGAAATGATAGCGCGCGCTCCAAAATTAATCGGATAGTCGGCAATAGGCAGTAGAGGCACACGCACACAGGCACACGTACCGCCACGACTGCAGATACGATACGCACACCACTATACGATACCTTACAGGTACCTTTACGATATTAGTCATCCAGAGACTACAAACCCCCGGATCTGTAAGTGAACTTACACTCTGAAATACAAAACACGACAGCATACAGTTTAGCGGAACCTCTTGAGGTTGTGCTGTCCAACGGTAGTGGGACGATCGTGGATTTCTCGTTGAACTTTACCGACCGTGGCGAAGGACAATGTGTCTGGACCCGCGTGTTTGGAAAAAAAGGCCTCCAGAACTCTGCATCCCCGGAGTTTCGTAGAGCGTAATCGAGCAAAAAATGGAGCGTAGCAATCTAGTCTTTAAGCTAGAATGCAACGAATCTGTGGCGATAGTCTGCATCGGCTCTCTTTCGTGTGTTATAGCCGCGTAGTCGAGCTCAGGTCGCTATCATGGGGGGTAGGTGAATAGGATAACCCCAGGAGCGCGACGAACCTTAACTATTCCGCGGTCGAAGATCCGGGGCGATGGGAGAATCCCCCACCCCTAGGAAAAAAAAGCAGTAGTTTGTTTGTGCGCACTTTCTTCAACCCTGTTTTGCTCATCTAACGGGAGTGAGGATAGTACGCTGCCATCGATCCGTTTTTGTTCTTGACAAATTGCATTTGTTAGACCCAAAAAAACCCCACCGATCACACCACAAGCACGCACTAAGCTGAACTTCACAACCACACAAAAGGTCGAAAGACACCAATCTGTGCACCACCCATTCGGGATCGTCGGAAACACCAAAAAGGTCGAACAGCAGGCAACCAAGTAAATAAATAAAATTCAAGTACAAGAAAAAATAGACGAACGGAGACAAGCAAGCAGACGAAGGCCTGCACCTAACACGCACGGGTCCCCAGATACCAAACGAGACGATGCAAAAGGGGGAGGGGAGAGTTTGGGCCGGAATATTCTGGCGAAGTACGATGCCGTGCGTGGCCAAGAGGGACCCCTACACCCATGGTTCTATGCTGAAGGTAGGCTCCCCGGATGGGTTTGGACTCCAGTTCGGCCTCAGAACCCGGGTTTTGGAGGGTGTGGGCCGCATACAGTGGCAAAAAAGTGTCCAAATTTTTAAAGATCCCTCGAAATCCCCCAGAAAGGTGCCTGTGAGAGGGTTTCTGGAGCTATATCGCCATTTTTCTTTTTTGACATGTCAAAAAATCACCTCCCGGCGACACTTTTTCAGGTAGGATTAGCCGCATACCCCACGTGCACATCATCCTACTTCGCCAGAATCTTTGCTCTCCCTTCTTGCTTAAGGTGGTACTACGTATGCACACATTGCATGCACTACGAGTGCATAAGTGGTCCAATATGGGCCCAGATTAGGATACCTAACCCTGCTCGTGAGAGTAGGATCCCAGGACCCATGTCGGGACCTCGTAGCGGTGCACGTGCATCCATGCATCAGCAATGCGTAAACTCGAAAGAGAATGCTGGCCGCGTGTTTGGAAGGAGGTTAGGCAAACGATCATGCTCACTCACTACCAGTGTGCCAGTCCACCCCAATTTCCTGGAAGCGCATCAAATTGCCTGCTGCTGTCAGTCTATCGGCGGTCTATCACAGGCTAGCAGGCTAGCATAGGCTACCACAGGTAGAGCAGCATGAAGCTAAGGGGGTGCACAGACGAAACGAAGCGCCTGTCTCTTTAGAGTTAAACGAAGAGGCAAACCCCACTGAAAAGCATTGGTCACAAACGTGTATCCCTTTCACCACCCAACTCCCAGCCTCGATGGTCAGCCGGACTCTAAAACACCGAACCTCTAAACCACAATTTCGGACGACCAAGGAGGGGGTGGAGATATCCGAAGCAACTTTCGCCAACTTTCGATAAACCCCGCCCTGAAAGGAATCAACCAGGCTAGTTTGACACTTGCGTGGGTCGGAAGATTCTACTGCTAGTGAAAGGCCACTATGTGCGCCGTAGGCTCTCGCACAGTACGATGTTGGATTCTTCCGTGGAAACATGATATTATTATGTTTATGTCGAAACGGACAGAACGGAGCTGTATTTCGGACACTGCGTCGGAGGGTGCAGAATAGGTGGGAGGCCGCAACAATGACATACCACTACTCTTGTTGTCGCTTTACTTATCCAATGATGGGAAGACGGCAGCTGCTCCCTTGTGGGGTTCGGGTCTTCGGATCCGTAGCTTATCCGTTTCCAGCGACAAACGGGCTCCGGCTCGCGAATCCTCGGTTGGAGACACCAGTCAGCTGGGGAGTTTGGCTGGGGCGGCACATCTGTTACACATTAACGCAGGTGTCCTAAGGCAAGCTCAGCGGGAACAGAAATCACCCCAGGTTCCCCGTATGCCGTCATGCGACTCTTGAGGCCGCTCGGGTGTTTCCCCAGATAGTCACACCGCTCCTCCGTCCACAAGGGGGTTAAGAAGGAAAAAGAGGAATAACGAAGAAACCCCTGCCTCCGCATCGTGTTGGGCGACCGCCTGTATCGCTGTTTTGCCCTCAGGGACTTTTGCCTTCCCGTCTGCCCATCCGAAACTCCTCTCACCCCCCATTTCCTCTCACTCACTCGTCTTCTTGTTGCGTTAGTGGGAAGTCATTTGCTTGCAAATGAGTACCACACTATATATCTCACTCACTCACTCACACACCCGATAGCGCCGTCTCGGCGCACTCTCTCGCTATCTGCGCCCCTAGCTCCCAACCTTGCTCCAATCCCTCTCCCCCTATGATGCAAACAAGTTCGAGTCGTCGTTTCATAACCCCCCAAGTCTCGCTCGCCCTTTGCCTCGAGCTGGATCCCGTGCGAGTGTTGCAAAGATTTTCCGTTGCAGGGGGACTCTGCCGCTCCTCCGACCCGGGTTTAGACACACCCCGGAGAGTCCGTGCTGCCGTATACTGTGGTGGACAGTGGCAGGCAATCTTATGCGGCCTCAGGAGATAGGGATGCATGCGTCGGACCATCAGAGGCCTCAAAGCAATCCCACTCGCCCGCACGCCACTTAGACTCGCGGTGCAGGACCCTGGGCAAGTCGTTCTTCGACGCGCCCGCCGCCGAACGCCGTCGACGCTCCGCAGGCGCGACGGCCACCCCTTCGCTCGACTCGAAAAATCTGCAGACCGCGTTCGACGGCCATCCATTCGCCCGACTCGAAAAAGCTGCAGACCGCGTTCGACGGCCATCCATTCGCCCGACTCGAAAAAGCTGCAGACCGCGTTCGACGGCCATCCATTCGCCCGACTCGAAAAAGCTGCAGACCGCGTTCGACGGCCATCCATTCGCCCGACTCGAAAAAGCTGCAGACCGCGTTCGACGGCCACCCATTCGCCCGACTCGAAAAAGCTGCAGACCGCGTTCGACGGCCACCCATTCGCCCGACTCGAAAAAGCTGCAGACCGCGTTCGACGGCCACCCATTCGCCCGACTCGAAAAAGCTGCAGACCGCGTTCGACAGCTACTTCCCGGGCACCGCGACCACAGCCGCCACCCCGAGCCCGTCCCACCCGGGCAAGCCCACCGCTGTAAATTCTTCCGCCGTCGTCCCGCCGCACCGCTCCGGGCACGCGGGCGGCGAAGCCGCGGCTGCTTGACGCCACCCCGCCTTCTGTGTACCACACGCACCACTACCACCACGGCGTGCCCCCGCAGGGGTCGCCGCAGCAGCCGGGGGGGGGCGGCGGCGGCGGCGGCGTGGCGCTGTTCCACCCGAAGGCGCCCAGCTCCGCGAGCTGTACGGAAAGTTCGCGGGCGGCGAAGCCCTGGTTGGCTGTCGTGACCCAGCAGGCGGGCGACTCCAGATCACGTTGCATTGAAGGGCAACCCGCGAGAATGTTAACACGAAAAAGCATACCTACTACCCACATACCACCCGCCTCACAGCCTCAATGGTCAACCGGAGACCCTAAAACACCGAACCTCTAAACCACAATAAACGCTAGAAAAACTTCGAAGAACTTTTTTTTGTGTTGACAATGCATTGTTGGTACTAAAAATTAGTAGTTGGCAGCGTACTAAAAGCAACTCACCAAATCAGGTGAAAACCCGCTAGTGCGCACAAACAAACAACAGTCTGAAAAGTTGAACTTTTTTTTTTAGCCACCTGCAATGTGTATTTGCCAAATTTGCCACCAAATGTGCGGTCAACGAAAACTCTAGTTTCCCTTTCTACTCTCTCCTACTCTCGCGGCGTACGGTCTTTTTGTAGCAGCCTCATTGTTTGCACCAGTCGGGTCGGGGAAGAGGGGGGTGGGCTTCTTTCTTCACAAGGGCCACACGCTGCCCGCCTGTTGGTCGACCCGTTCCTCGATGGCGACGGTGCAGGCGGAGAGCCCGCAGAAGCTGCTGCACAATTTCAACATCAACCTCGACAAGAAGAAAGCGGCCGCGGCTTCGAACGGCAGCGACGCGAGCACCCCGCCCGCGACGGACCCGGAGCAGCCGTCGTCGTCCCGCCGCACCGCGCCGGGCACGCGGGCGGCGAAGCCGCGGCTGCTTGGTGCCAGCGGCCACTCTCCCCCGTCCGTGCTCCACACGCACCACTACCACCACGGCGTGCCCCCGCAGGGGTCGCCGCAGCAGCCGGGCAGCGGCGGCGGCGGCGTGGCGCTGTTCCACCCGAAGGCGCCCAGCTCCGCGAGCTGTACGGAAAGTTCGCGGGCGGCGAAGCCCCGGTTGGCTGTCGTGACCCAGCAGGCGGGCGACTCCAGATCCAAACGTTGCATTGAAGGGCAACCCGCGAGAATGTTAACACGAAAAACTTCGAAGAACTTTTTTTTGTGTTGACAAAGCATTGTTGGTACTAAAAATTAGTAGTTGGCAGCGTACTAAAAGCAACTCACCAAATCAGGTGAAAACCCGCTAGTGCGCACAAACAAACAACAGTCTGAAAAGTTGAACCTTTTTTTTTAGCCACCTGCAATGTGTATTTGCCAAATTTGCCACCAAAATGTGCGGTCAACGAAAACTCTAGTTTCCCTTTCTACTCTCTCCTACTCTCGCGGCGTACGGTCTTTTTGTAGCAGCCTCATTGTTTGCACCAGTCGGGTCGGGGAAGAGGGGGGTGGGCTTCTTTCTTCACAAGGGCCACACGCTGCCCGCCTGTTGGTCGACCCGTTCCTCGATGGCGACGGTGCAGGCGGAGAGCCCGCAGAAGCTGCTGCACAATTTCAACATCAACATCAACCTCGACAAGAAGAAAGCGGCCGCGGCTTCGAACGGCAGCGACGCGAGCACCCCGCCCGCGACGGACCCGGAGCAGCCGTCGTCGTCCCGCCGCACCGCGCCGGGCACGCGGGCGGCGAAGCCGCGGCTGCTTGGCGCCAGCGGCCACTCTCCCCCGTCCGTGCTCCACACGCACCACTACGACCACGGCGTGCCCCCGCAGGGGTCGCCGCAGCAGCCGGGCAGCGGCGGCGGCGGCGGCGTGGCGCTGTTCCACCCGAAGGCGCCCAGCTCCGCGAGCTGTACGGAAAGTTCGCGGGCGGCGAAGCCCTGGTTGGCTGTCGTGACCCAGCAGGCGGGCGACTCCAGATCGAAACGTTGCATTGAAGGGCAACCCGCGAGAATGTTAACACGAAAAACTTCGAAGAACTTTTTTTCTGAAAGGTTGAACCTTTTTTTTTTTTTTTTGAAAGTATGCCAATACTGCAGGGAATAGTTGACTAGACCTCTTGAGTTTGTGCTAACCACGATTTGGGGAGTCGGGAGAACCTACAAAGCCAAAAGCAGGACTGACCCCCCCCCGTTCGTGAGAAAAAGCGAAGAATAAACACACCTTCTTTTTTCCATCTATCTTTGTCAAGAGCTGCATCTCAACTATTCTTGTAGCAGCCTCATTGTTTGCACTTTCCCCAATCGCAACAGTCGGGTCGGGGAAGAAGAGGGGGGTGGGCTTCTTCCTTCAGAAGGGCCACACGCTGCCCGCCTGTTGGTCGACTCCTTCGTCGATGGCGACGGTGCAGGCGGAGAGCCCGCAGAAGCTGCTGCACAATTTCAACATCAACATCAACCTCGACAAGAAGAAAGCGGCCGCGGCTTCGAACGGCAGCGACGCGAGCACCCCGCCCGCGACGGACCCGGAGCAGCCGTCGTCGTCCCGCCGCACCGCGCCGGGCACGCGGGCGGCGAAGCCGCGGCTGCTCGGCGCCAGCGGCCACTCTCCCCCGTCCGTGTTCCA
Organism: Diplonema papillatum; assembly: GCA_030068145.1. Lineage (NCBI taxonomy): Eukaryota > Euglenozoa > Diplonemea > Diplonemida > Diplonemidae > Diplonema > Diplonema papillatum. The sequence continues at coordinate 161,059 of JAPJBO010000072.1, read as the reverse complement.
CACGCACCACTACCACCACGGCGTGCCCCCGCAGGGGTCGCCGCAGCAGCCTGGCGGCGGCGGCGGCGGCGGCGGCGGCGTGGCGCTGTTCCACCCGGAGGTGGGCGGGCAGCCGGTGCCGTCGGCCCAGCTCCGCGAGTTGTACGGGAAGTTCTCGCTGTACCAGCAGAAGCTGGCGGAGACCACCAACCAGTTGCTCGAGGCGCGCGCCCAGGTCCTGCGGAAGGACGAGGAATTGCTCGCTCGGGACCAGATCATCGCGGTGCTGACGCACACGATCCGGGCGAAGGGGCGCGACCGCGAGTCGAAAGACGGCGAAACCGCGCGGCTGGCGCTGGAAGTGCAAAGCCTGCGGGCGGTGCTCGCTGCGCAGGTGGACGTCGCGAAGCAAATGGAGAACAACCAAGCGAAAACCGTCATCGAGTCCGAGCAGCTCCGCCGAGTCATCGACAAGATGCAAGACGCGATGGCCCGCGACGTCGGAGCCCGCGACTCCGTCATCGCCGAACAGTTCGCCCTCCTCCAAAAACTCGCGAAGCGGCGGCACCTCGACACGCCGGAAGACAACTCGTCTCCGCCGTCGCCCAACGACGGCCGTCCCCTCCCGTCGCCGGGCTTGCAGGCGGCCCGCCACCAGCGGCAGCCGCAGCAGCAGCAGCAGCAGCAGCAGCAGCAGCAGGCGTCGTCGGCGGCGAGCGCCGTGTCCAAATGCAGGGCGCCGCTGTCGTCGAACGGCGCGTCGTCGCCGGCGGACCGGGTGAACACCGCCATCCAGATCCCGAACGCGGAGCTGTCCATCGAGCGCATCCTGGGGCTCGCCCAGTCGCTGCCGTCGGAAGTTGGTGTGTGCTTTTAGTTCGCCTCGCAGGGAAGTGGCGCGAACTCACTTGGAGCCAATCTTTGCGCAAATGCTGACGACCGCAGCACGTGCATGCTAATCCATGTACTGAAAAGAACTCGTTGCTGACGACTGCAGCACACGTGCATGCAGTGCTAGTCCATGTGGTTCATGTACTCAAGTTTGCCTTCGGCAACTGGCTGACCGTCCGGTCGTGGACGACGCCTCTACACCGCCCGCTCTCGACAGGATAATCTGTGCAGGAAAACCAGCAGAAAAGAGCGCCAACTCTGCTCTTTCCACACAGAAGTTTGTTGCCACCAATTGAACCTCGGGCCGAAGGCCCGTATGCGAGGAGCGAGCGGGGACCACAAAAAATACCTGGGCGTTTGCTACTGAATCTACTACAGTCAACTTGCAGGAGAGGAGTCACAGGACCCAGCAGCAGCATGTCGGAAAGCTCAAAACCGACTCGTGAAAGTGACAGAGGGCCATACTTCGTTTACCATCCCGTAGAGGAAAGTATCACGTAAAAACGAGTTCACGCCACACACACATACACAGCTTCGCACCGGGGCAGCCAACCCGACGTGTGCAGGGAATCGCGCCACGACGACGTGCCGATCAAAATGATAAGCTCAGTGTCCAAGGGATCCGAGAACCCCGGGCTCACCCCAACGCCGAGTCTCCACGGCATCGAACCGACCGACCTGAACGGGCTGGCTGCCACGCAACGCCAGCACGCCAGGTCCCAGCAGAGCTCGCTCTATAAAAACAGCCACGTCCCATCCCACCTGCCGGAGAAAGAGACCGCCACATCCGCCGTGCGAGCCTGCGGCGCCGTCGACCTATGCAGCACAGCGTCTCACCAAGGCCCGGCCGGCTACCCCTCTGTATCAGACCGCGGGATGTCGCATGGACACGACACTCTGGACATCGCCTCCCTGTGCAAGTCGATCCAGAGCGCGTCAAAACAGTCGGCGATCCCCCAGGCGCCGGTGTCCCAGGCTGCGTCGGACGTGCCGGTCCCGTCGCGTACGCAGTCGCTGTCCCGGGTGCCTCTCGCGCTGCAGCAGTCCCTGTCTTCCCTCCCGCCGGATGTGCAGCTGGCGGTCGCCGCAGCGACCGGGTTGTCTGCTGCATCTCGGCCGGCGAAGCCTCCTGCCCCTTCGCCGCACTCCAGCACAGCCATGCTGAGCAAGGTTCCGGACAGCTCGAGGCCGGACAACGCGTCCGTTGCGTCTCAATGGTGAACCAACCGTGCGCCCATGTTGAGCAGGTCCCACACACCTCGATGCCGGACAACGCGTCCGTTGCGTCTCAGTGGGGAACCAACCGTGCGCCCATGTTGAGCAGGTCCCACACACCTCGATGCCGGACAACGCGTCCGTTGCGTCTCAAAGATGAGCCAACCGCGCGCCCATGCCAAAGCAAGGTTGCAGGCACCTCAAAGCTGGACAACGCGTCCGTTGCGTCTCAATGGTGAGCCAACCGCGCGCCCATGCCAAAGCAAGGTTGCAGGCACCTCAAAGCTGGACAACGCGTCCGTTGCGTCTCAATGGTGAGCCAACCGCGCGCCCATGCCAAAGCAAGGTTGCAGGCACCTCAAAGCTGGACAACGCGTCCGTTGCGTCTCAATGGTGAGCCAACCGCGCGCCCATGCCAAAGCAAGGTTGCAGGCACCTCAAAGCTGGACAACGCGTCCGTTGCGTCTCAATGGTGAGCCAACCGCGCGCCCATGCCAAAGCAAGGTTGCAGGCACCTCAAAGCTGGACAACGCGTCCGTTGCGTCTCAATGGTGAGCCAACCGCGCGCCCATGCCAAAGCAAGGTTGCAGGCACCTCAAAGCTGGACGTTGCGTCTCAATGGCGAGCCAACCGCGCGCCCATCCCAAAGGCACCTCAAAGCTGACAACGCGTCCGTTGCGTCTCAATGGTGAGCCAACCGCTCGTTCATGCCATGCAAGGTCCCAGGCCCTCAAAGCCGACCGCAGCCATGATGGTAGCTCCTGTTGTTGGTACAGCGTAGTCGCACCTCTATTATGCTGTCTGCGGGATGTTGGCCCCAAAGGGTCCAACACCCCTGGTACCAGCACCCACCAGGAGTGGATGGTGAGCCCTTGGTATCAGCAGCCTATACCATCATAGGAGCGGATGGCGAGCCCTTGGTATCACCACCCACCATCCTCGGAGTGAATGGTCTTGCCTCCGGTGCACGCAGGCGACGGCGTTTTACCAAAACGACCACCAACTTCAAAATAGTTGCGTCGTCTTCCACCGACGGTTGCATCGTTGCCTTGGCTACTACGTCTGCTGACTATTGCACCGTTGCATCGTTGCCTTGGCTACTACGTCTGCTGACTATTGCATCGTTGCATCGTTGCCTTGGCTACTACGTCTGCTGACTATTGCATCGTTGCATCGTTGCCTTGGCTACTACGTCTGCTGACTATTGCACCGTTGCATCGTTGCCTTGGCTACTACGTCTGCTGACTATTGCACCGTTGCATCGTTGCCTTGGCTACTACGTCTGCTGACTATTGCATCGTTGCATCGTTGCCTTGGCTACTACGTCTGCTGACTATTGCACCGTTGCATCGTTGCCTTGGCTACTACGTCTGCTGACTATTGCATCGTTGCATCGTTGCCTTGGCTACTACGTCTGCTGACTATTGCACCGTTGCATCGTTGCCTTGGCTACTACGTCTGCTGACTATTGCACCGTTGCATCGTTGCCTTGGCTACTACGTCTGCTGACTATTGCATCGTTGCATCGTTGCCTTGGCTACTACGTCTGCTGACTATTGCACCGTTGCATCGTTGCCTTGGCTACTACGTCTGCTGACTATTGCATCGTTGCATCGTTGCCTTGGCTACTACGTCTGCTGACTATTGCACCGTTGCATCGTTGCCTTGGCTACTACGTCTGCTGACTATTGCATCGTTGCATCGTTGCCTTGGCTACTACGTCTGCTGACTATTGCATCGTTGCATCGTTGCCTTGGCTACTACGTCTGCTGACTATTGCACCGTTGCATCGTTGCCTTGGCTACTACGTCTGCTGACTATTGCATCGTTGCATCGTTGCCTTGGCTACTACGTCTGCTGACTATTGCATCGTTGCATCGTTGCCTTGGCTACTACGTCTGCTGACTATTGCACCGTTGCATCGTTGCCTTGGCTACTACGTCTGCTGACTATTGCATCGTTGCATCGTTGCCTTGGCTACTACGTCTGCTGACTATTGCACCGTTGCATCGTTGCCTTGGCTACTACGTCTGCTGACTATTGCACCGTTGCATCGTTGCCTTGGCTACTACGTCTGCTGACTATTGCATCGTTGCATCGTTGCCTTGGCTACTACGTCTGCTGACTATTGCACCGTTGCATCGTTGCCTTGGCTACTACGTCTGCTGACTATTGCACCGTTGCATCGTTGCCTTGGCTACTACGTCTGCTGACTATTGCACCGTTGCATCGTTTTCTTGGTTCCGACGCGTTTCTCTAGGGCACTACTACATCGTTGTCTTGTCGGTAGGGCTAGTACTGCATTCGTTGCCTGTTTCTGCTGTTGCCGGTTTTCCTTCCGGCCGACTATAGCAAGCGCTGAGGGATCTTTTGAGTGGCATGAAGCACGTGGATTCGCATGCACTTTTTTTGTAGGTCAGATTGCACCATGACAATTCCTCAACCGGGATGAAGGCTGTCAACGAGATCATCTCTAACGACCCCGAACGCGATGTGGGCCGGAGTATTAATAATATGCCCAACTCCCCAACGTTTACCACAATCTGATTAAGCGTGCACGTTCATAGCCGGTAGCCGTTTACCATTTACCGCAAGGAAGGAGAGGAAAAAACAAAAACAAAAAAGCCCTTTCTTGCTCTAAGAGAGCCCAGTCATGAACGGTCACACGGAGACCCTAAACCCCCGGAATTTCAAGCGCTAAAAACGTCAAGCGCCGCACCCCAGACAATACTACACAAAACGTTTCGTAAGCGAGAGAGAGAAGACCGCTAGACGCAAGTGGAGGAAAATGTGCAACCCTACACGAATCTGGGGTTCGGTGCCTGGCGGAAGGGTTCAACAAAAAGGAGGTTGGTGTTACCCAACAGGACCATCCAGAAGTCCTAATGTTTCGATTTTAGGCCGTAATTAGGTGTCATTGTCTGTCCTAATATTTTGATTTTAGGCCAGAATCAGGTGTCATTGTCTGTCCTAAGATTTCGATTTTAGTGTGTCACCTCTTTCTTGAAGTACGTGCCCCCTCGCAATAATGCTATGACCCCATTCCCCCTCCACAGGACGGGTCCTGGGCAACACCATTCTTGTAATTCTGATGGTTCCCTCCCTTCTAGCCTCGGCCCGAGTCTTTCCATTTTTCGGAGTATCTCCAACCCCGGTGTAGTCTAAAAGCGAAGCTCCAAGTATTGGAAAAAATCTTTCATCGGCAGCTACGAGCAGGGATTAAAAGGGGATACAATGGAGAACAATGCCACACAATGCCACATCAAGGCTTCTAAAGGCCAGGCCCTTCAGCACAGTTGGCCCGCATCAAGGCTTCTAAAGGCCAGGCTCTTCAGGAAAGTTGGCTCCTAAAGGCCGGCTCCTTCAGGAAAGTTGGTGCACATCAAGGCTTCTGAAGGCCAGGCCCTTCAGGAAAGTTGGCCCACATCAAGGCTTGTCAGATTGTTTGGGAATCACAATAATGAGCAAGAGAAAGAGAGAGGGGGCGAGGGAAAACTTGCAAGAGCGTGGGGTATTTACCTTGGCCTAACAAAAAGATCGAGGTCACCCGCCGCCCCTACGCCGGTCTCCCTATTTTGGTTCTCGAGTAGCCCAAACCCCACTCCTCCTGGTTTACTGGCTGTGTTGTCCATTATTAAAGTTTTCAATAATGACACTTCTGAATGGAACGAGGAAACGACTTTCAAACAGATTGGAAACCGAGGGTCATAGGAAATCGAAAATTCCGAGCAATCGGAAAGGCAAAACAACTGTTCCCCTCGGCTCAACTGCGGTTGATCGAGAGTGACATCAATTTCACTTTTCGGTGGATGTTTTGGCTCTGGGAACGATGAAGACCGTGGTCAGACGCGTTAGTCAACGGGAATTGCAGAAGCATGAGACTCACCAGCTGCTCTGATGTCCGATTCCCACTGAAACTGAGAGAATCAAAGCCCGCTTCGCCCTGGTTACGGAAACGCAGGAAGCTGCTTTCGAACATATGGCCGGCGCTGCCGAGTGATGCACCACAAAAACGAATAAACGGACCTTCGAGCCGTTCAACCAACCGAAACCCCTTGGGGTTTCCACTGTCAGTCGGCAGCTACGCTCTTGCCCCCCCCCCCCCCCCCCCCGCCGAAAAAAGACGGTAGGCTCCTCGAAAGAGGTCTATGCCTTTCCAAATATGATGGACGTGGCACTGAAACGGGCCCAACGGTCGAAGAGGACAGGCGAGGAGATAAAAGTGAAAGCCCGCACACCAATCCAATCAACCATTCGGATTGGCGAAGACACGTACATGATGACGGGTTTCATAATCCACACTGGAAAAGTACATGCTGGGCACTATTACACCATTATGAAAGAAGCAGACGAATGGGTGTGTTATGACGACCAGCAAGTATCAGTGCTCTCATGGGAAGCATGTGCCGGAAAGTTCGTTTCGAACGGTTACATCGTCTCCCTTGAGAAGATATAAACACTTTCACTCAGTGGAAGCAGTGCCCCGTGGCGGTTGGTTACGAGCCACAACCCAAACCAGAACCCCCTTTTTTTAATCTGACGAAGGAAGGATGCGATGAACATTGGAACCAGAAAGTTGTGAAAGCACCGGAACAGGACCGAAAGTCCCCGTCCAAAGGACCCACTGAAGAGCTCTAACTTTGGATTGGTATGCGTTCAAGAGCGAAACCAGAGACAAAGAACGAGGTGCTCACAACACCGCGGTGAAAAAAAGAAAAAAAGAATACAGAGGAATAGTCCCTCAAGGTTCCAGACCCTACCTGCGGAGTCGTACACTCCCTGCGACCCTTTTCCCTTTCCCCTATTTTATTTTACACTTTCTTCGACGAAGACTTGATGCTAGCATCAAACATGCATGCGAGGCAGTACTCTGCCTAAACATTAAACTAAGTTTTTCCCCCCGCCTGGGGCGATGTTTTTTTACATAAGCGCCAGCTTGGGGGGAAATGCTCGACGGAGTCAAAGCAGCTATTTCGTTACTGAAAGTATGCTAGTACTGCAGGGGGAATAGTTGACTAGACCCCCTTGAGTTTGTGCTAACGACGATTACGGGAGTCGGGTGAACCTACCGACCCCCCCTTCCGTGAGAAAAAGCGAGGACAGAGAATACCTTCTTTTCTTTCTATCTGTCTTGTCAAGAGCTGCGGCTCAACTACTACCAGGCAGGATATCTGTTACATGCAAAGCAAAGTGAGTCACGACGACTCCGGATGGTCATTTGCCGCGTTTTTCGCGGTGCAACTTGTGACGGTCGCAAGTGTCAATTTTGGGTGCGTAACCCCTGCAAAACATGTGGTTCGGCACTGCACGGCCTATGATCAAACACGCGTGGTTGTTGTCTAATTCTCCCAGTTTTCCACCTCCCAAGTATAGCCCCCCCGTGCATCCACCTCTCATCGACTATCTTTCTTCGCAGCGACGTTAGTCTTCTGGCTGCGGAGTCTATCATGGGTCAGCTCCAACCCTCTCCCGACGACAGGCGTGGAACTCGCGCTTGATTTTGAGGCATTTACGCGTTCGAAGCTCCCAGGGAGAACCTTCGCCGAGAAGGGGCTGCAAATTGGGTACCTTATGCGAGCTATCAACAACCTGTGCTGCGCCGACTCAGGAGTCGCCTCCTTCCCTGGGAAGTGGCGGCAGGGGGTCTGTTCCCTCCGCTGTTTTGGTGCGCCGGCTATGCCGGGTTGTACCCACCGCCCACGCTTTGCGGCTGGACGGAAGACCGAGTGGATGTTGGGCAAGCTGGAAACAATTTGCGCCCGTAACAGCTGGAACGATGCCGTGCCTGAATATCCGCACGACGTACCCTATGTTCAGTGGGAGTTGAGATTCTCTGTCAAGATGCTAGCCGCCGCCATAGGGCGGGCTATTGCCAAAAGGAGGAGAGCCCGCGAAACAACGTGCCAACACACGCCTGCCAGGCGGTCTCGTCCGCCAGTCAGAACGCCCCCGGCTGCGCCACCATCGGTGCAACAATCATCTTTGACAGGGCCACGGCTCGCTCCGCGCCCACGGCGCAACGACTTGCGCCCGCCGTAGTAGTACGGGATAGTAGTGGGGCGACCGGATACTCCTCGGAGAGATGGTCCCTGCACTCTAACTCGTCTCTCTCTCTCTCTCTCTTTCTCTCTCCCGACGCCAGGGAAATTGGTGAGAAGAAGCCATCATCTTCCGCAGCAAGCCGATACTTTTGTGTTCTTTTCCAGCTCTTGTTGATCTCTTTTGCAATCAACTGTGCAACTCAGTTTCGCATGCCGAAAAGCCCGTGGGACCTTCCTACTGTGTCTCGGCTGCCCACTCCTGTATGTACCGCTATTTTTCTCTCGCTAACATGTCCACGTCGCTGCACCAGGTTCAGGGAAGGGGGTTTTCGTGTCTGTTTGGAAAAAAAAGAGAAGGCGGGAGTCGAACCGTGAGTGGGACTCGGGAAAGGGAGTCTTTGTGTGGGTTTGAAGTGAGGCGACCGGAAACTCCTCGGAGAGATGGTCCCTGCACTCCAACTCGTCTCTCTCTCTCTCTCTATGTTTGTTAACAATTGCCTTCGTTGGTACCGAAAATCGATAGTTGGCAGCGTACCACGTGCACTTACCGAAGCAGGTGAGTTCTGCCCGTGTCCACAAACAAGTGTCCGGTCCTGAGTCTAGCTTGCCGGTGCCCACCGCCCTGTTTCTGTATTGCAAACGTCTGATCTTGCTCCGTCCGGCTTATTACTTACCAGAGTCTGATTCTGACACTTTGTCGGTCATGAGTCCACCTCGCCACAGCCAGCCGTCTAAGGGATTTCACGTGTTCACTTGGATTAATGTTGAACCGGCATTTTATTTCGGGGTCTGCGTACGATGCAGAATATCGCGACCGCCCGCGCCTTGGGGTGCTCAATACTCAGTTCGACCCCTATGCCGCTGTCATAGGATAGCCTGCAGGACCACCACGGGTGCAGTCATAAGTGACTACCTGGGACACAGCCTGGAACTTTGCTTGGCCCTTGACCCCCGCCTACGGTGAGGTCCTTTTTGGGGGTTTTTTTTGGTGGCCTTACCAGCCTCACGACAATGGGGGGGGTCCGGGGGGCTTCGCCCCCCGGCGAACGGTACGGTACATGAGTTTGCTCGAAATGAGCGGTCCGGGGGCCACACCACTCGGCGACCCGTTCCAGCAGGTACTTTACGGTCGAATTGGGCAGGTAACGCTCGTGTAACGCTAGTTTACAGCCATACTTGGTATGTCACGCTCATGTAACGCTACGTTACAGTCGAATTTGACATGTCACGCTCGTGTCACGCTACTTTGGAGTCGAATTCGACATGTAACGCTCGTGTCACGCTACTTTACGGTCGAATTGGGCAGGTAACGCTCGGGTAACGCTAATTTACAGTCATATTTGGTATGTCACGCTCATGTAACGCTACGTTACAGTCAAATTTGACATGTCACGCTCGTGTCACGCTACTTTACGGTCGAATTGGGCAGGTAACGCTCGGGTAACGCTAATTTACAGTCATATTTGGTATGTCACGCTCGTGTAACGCTACGTTACAGTCAAATTTGACATGTCACGCTCGTGTCACGCTACTTTGGAGTCGAATTCGACATGTAACGCCTTGGGTCGAAATAAGCGGACGCCGAACGCCACCCCCAATTATAGGTGTTCCTCCGGTGGCCCGCGCAGCGGCGATTTCTTTTTTTTTTTTGCGAGCGGGGTTTGGGGCCAGAACCTTATGCAGCCCGTTTTTCCCTTCAGAATAGACACCAACCCCGTTTTCTCTCGCGAGTTTTAATATAGGGGGGGGTCCGGGGGGCACCGCCCCCCGGGAGACGGTACGGTACATTGAGCCTCAGCTGCCCCTCTCCCCCCTGTACAATTTCCCGAGGTGGGACAATTTTCCAATGCTGGGTTTCGAGGTCGGAAAACCTATTTGGACAATTTCCCGAGGTGGGACAATTTTCTAATGCAGGGTTTCGAGGTCGGAAAACCTATTTGGACAATTTCCCGAGGTGGGACAATTTTCTAATGCTGGGTTTCGAGGTCGGAAAACCTATTTGGACAATTTCCCGAGGTGGGACAATTTTCCAATGCAGGGTTTCGAGGTCGGAAAACCTATTTGGACAATTTCCCGAGGTGGGACAATTTTCCAATGCTGGGTTTCGAGGTCGGAAAACCTATTTGGACAATTTCCCGAGGTGGGACAATTTTCTAATGCTGGGTTTCGAGGTCGGAAAACCTATTTGGACAATTTCCCGAGGTGGGACAATTTTCTAATGCTGGGTTTCGAGGTCGGAAAACCTATTTGGACAATTTCCCGAGGTGGGACAATTTTCTAATGCTGGGTTTCGAGGTCGGAAAACCTATTTGGACAATTTCCCGAGGTGGGACAATTTTCCAATGCTGGGTTTCGAGGTCGGAAAACCTATTTGGACAATTTCCCGAGGTGGGACAATTTTCCAATGCTGGGTTTCGAGGTCGGAAAACCTATTTGGACAATTTCCCGAGGTGGGACAATTTTCCAATGCTGGGTTTCGAGGTCGGAAAACCTATTTGGACAATTTCCCGAGGTGGGACAATTTTCCAATGCTGGGTTTCGAGGTCGGAAAACCTATTTGGACAATTTCCCGAGGTGGGACAATTTTCCAATGCTGGGTTTCGAGGTCGGAAAACCTATTTGGACAATTTCCCGAGGTGGCACAAGCGTGTTCTGGCCGAGATCACGCGTGTGCACCTCTCAAAGTGACAGAACTTTGACGTCTCCGTCCAAATTGTGGCAGCACACGTGTGTTCTTGCCGAGAACACGCTTGTGCCGCCGGGTGCGAGCTGGTCGCACAAGCGTATTCTGGCCGGTCGCAATTTTGTTGGATGCATTTTGCCCGGCAGCTGGACGTTTTTCCATTTTAGTCAGGTGGAGGCACAAGCGTGTTCTGGCCGAGATCACGCGTGTGCACCTCTCAAAGTGACAGAACTTTGACGTCTCCGTCCAAATTGTGGCAGCACACGTGTGTTCTTGCCGAGAACACGCTTGTGCCGCCGGGTGCGAGCTGGTCGCACAAGCGTATTCTGGCCGGTCGCAATTTTGTTGGATGCAATTTGGTGCTGTAGACGCGGGTTCAATCCCGGCAGCTGGACGTTTTTCCATTTTAGTCAGGTGGAGGCACAAGCGTGTTCTGGCCGAGATCACGCGTGTGCACCTCTCAAAGTGACAGAACTTTGACGTCTCCGTCCAAATTGTGGCAGCACACGTGTGTTCTTGCCGAGAACACGCTTGTGCCGCCGGGTGCGAGCTGGTCGCACAAGCGTATTCTGGCCGGTCGCAATTTTGTTGGATGCAATTTGGTGCTGTAGACGCGGGTTCAATCGGCAGCTGGACGTTTTTCCATTTTAGTCAGGTGGAGGCACAAGCGTGTTCTGGCCGAGATCACGCGTGTGCACCTCTCAAAGTGACAGAACTTTGACGTCTCCGTCCAAATTGTGGCAGCACACGTGTGTTCTTGCCGAGAACACGCTTGTGCCGCCGGGTGCGAGCTGGTCGCACAAGCGTATTCTGGCCGGTCGCAATTTTGTTGGATGCAATTTGGTGCTGTAGACGCGGGTTCAATCCCGGCAGCTGGACGTTTTTCCATTTTAGTCAGGTGGAGGCACAAGCGTGTTCTGGCCGAGATCACGCGTGTGCACCTCTCAAAGTGACAGAACTTTGACGTCTCCGTCCAAATTGTGGCAGCACACGTGTGTTCTTGCCGAGAACACGCTTGTGCCGCCGGGTGCGAGCTGGTCGCACAAGCGTATTCTGGCCGGTCGCAATTTTGTTGGATGCAATTTGCCCGGCAGCTGGACGTTTTTCCATTTTAGTCAGGTGGAGGCACAAGCGTGTTCTGGCCGAGATCACGCGTGTGCACCTCTCAAAGTGACAGAACTTTGACGTCTCCGTCCAAATTGTGGCAGCACACGTGTGTTCTTGCCGAGAACACGCTTGTGCCGCCGGGTGCGAGCTGGTCGCACAAGCGTATTCTGGCCGGTCGCAATTTTGTTGGATGCAATTTGGTGCTGTAGACGCGGGTTCAATCCCGGCAGCTGGACGTTTTTCCATTTTAGTCAGGTGGAGGCACAAGCGTGTTCTGGCCGAGATCACGCGTGTGCACCTCTCAAAGTGACAGAACTTTGACGTCTCCGTCCAAATTGTGGCAGCACACGTGTGTTCTTGCCGAGAACACGCTTGTGCCGCCGGGTGCGAGCTGGTCGCACAAGCGTATTCTGGCCGGTCGCAATTTTGTTGGATGCAATTTGGTGCTGTAGACGCGGGTTCAATCCCGGCAGCTGGACGTTTTTCCATTTTAGTCAGGTGGAGGCACAAGCGTGTTCTGGCCGAGATCACGCGTGTGCACCTCTCAAAGTGACAGAACTTTGACGTCTCCGTCCAAATTGTGGCAGCACACGTGTGTTCTTGCCGAGAACACGCTTGTGCCGCCGGGTGCGAGCTGGTCGCACAAGCGTATTCTGGCCGGTCGCAATTTTGTTGGATGCAATTTGGTGCTGTAGACGCGGGTTCAATCCCGGCAGCTGGACGTTTTTCCATTTTAGTCAGGTGGAGGCACAAGCGTGTTCTGGCCGAGATCACGCGTGTGCACCTCTCAAAGTGACAGAACTTTGACGTCTCCGTCCAAATTGTGGCAGCACACGTGTGTTCTTGCCGAGAACACGCTTGTGCCGCCGGGTGCGAGCTGGTCGCACAAGCGTATTCTGGCCGGTCGCAATTTTGTTGGATGCAATTTGGTGCTGTGCCCGGCAGCTGGACGTTTTTCCATTTTAGTCAGGTGGAGGCACAAGCGTGTTCTGGCCGAGATCACGCGTGTGCACCTCTCAAAGTGACAGAACTTTGACGTCTCCGTCCAAATTGTGGCAGCACACGTGTGTTCTTGCCGAGAACACGCTTGTGCCGCCGGGTGCGAGCTGGTCGCACAAGCGTATTCTGGCCGGTCGCAATTTTGTTGGATGCAATTTGGTGCTGTAGACGCGGGTTCAATCCCGGCAGCTGGACGTTTTTCCATTTTAGTCAGGTGGAGGCACAAGCGTGTTCTGGCCGAGATCACGCGTGTGCACCTCTCAAAGTGACAGAACTTTGACGTCTCCGTCCAAATTGTGGCAGCACACGTGTGTTCTTGCCGAGAACACGCTTGTGCCGCCGGGTGCGAGCTGGTCGCACAAGCGTATTCTGGCCGGTCGCAATTTTGTTGGATGCAATTTGGTGCTGTAGACGCGGGTTCAATCCCGGCAGCTGGACGTTTTTCCATTTTAGTCAGGTGGAGGCACAAGCGTGTTCTGGCCGAGATCACGCGTGTGCACCTCTCAAAGTGACAGAACTTTGACGTCTCCGTCCAAATTGTGGCAGCACACGTGTGTTCTTGCCGAGAACACGCTTGTGCCGCCGGGTGCGAGCTGGTCGCACAAGCGTATTCTGGCCGGTCGCAATTTTGTTGGATGCAATTTGGTGCTGTAGACGCGGGTTCAATCCCGGCAGCTGGACGTTTTTCCATTTTAGTCAGGTGGAGGCACAAGCGTGTTCTGGCCGAGATCACGCGTGTGCACCTCTCAAAGTGACAGAACTTTGACGTCTCCGTCCAAATTGTGGCAGCACACGTGTGTTCTTGCCGAGAACACGCTTGTGCCGCCGGGTGCGAGCTGGTCGCACAAGCGTATTCTGGCCGGTCGCAATTTTGTTGGATGCAATTTGGTGCTGTAGACGCGGGTTCAATCCCGGCAGCTGGACGTTTTTCCATTTTAGTCAGGTGGAGGCACAAGCGTGTTCTGGCCGAGATCACGCGTGTGCACCTCTCAAAGTGACAGAACTTTGACGTCTCCGTCCAAATTGTGGCAGCACACGTGTGTTCTTGCCGAGAACACGCTTGTGCCGCCGGGTGCGAGCTGGTCGCACAAGCGTATTCTGGCCGGTCGCAATTTTGTTGGATGCAATTTGGTTGTGCCCGGCAGCTGGACGTTTTTCCATTTTAGTCAGGTGGAGGCACAAGCGTGTTCTGGCCGAGATCACGCGTGTGCACCTCTCAAAGTGACAGAACTTTGACGTCTCCGTCCAAATTGTGGCAGCACACGTGTGTTCTTGCCGAGAACACGCTTGTGCCGCCGGGTGCGAGCTGGTCGCACAAGCGTATTCTGGCCGGTCGCAATTTTGTTGTTATGCAATTTGGTGCTGTAGACGCGGGTTCAATCCCGGCAGCTGGACGTTTTTCCATTTTAGTCAGGTGGAGGCACAAGCGTGTTCTGGCCGAGATCACGCGTGTGCACCTCTCAAAGTGACAGAACTTTGACGTCTCCGTCCAAATTGTGGCAGCACACGTGTGTTCTTGCCGAGAACACGCTTGTGCCGCCGGGTGCGAGCTGGTCGCACAAGCGTATTCTGGCCGGTCGCAATTTTGTTGGATGCAATTTGGTGCTGTAGCCCGGCAGCTGGACGTTTTTCCATTTTAGTCAGGTGGAGGCACAAGCGTGTTCTGGCCGAGATCACGCGTGTGCACCTCTCAAAGTGACAGAACTTTGACGTCTCCGTCCAAATTGTGGCAGCACACGTGTGTTCTTGCCGAGAACACGCTTGTGCCGCCGGGTGCGAGCTGGTCGCACAAGCGTATTCTGGCCGGTCGCAATTTTGTTGGATGCAATTTGGTGCTGTAGACGCGGGTTCAATCCCGGCAGCTGGACGTTTTTCCATTTTAGTCAGGTGGAGGCACAAGCGTGTTCTGGCCGAGATCACGCGTGTGCACCTCTCAAAGTGACAGAACTTTGACGTCTCCGTCCAAATTGTGGCAGCACACGTGTGTTCTTGCCGAGAACACGCTTGTGCCGCCGGGTGCGAGCTGGTCGCACAAGCGTATTCTGGCCGGTCGCAATTTTGTTGGATGCAATTTGGTGCTGTAGACGCGGGTTCAATCCCGGCAGCTGGACGTTTTTCCATTTTAGTCAGGTGGAGGCACAAGCGTGTTCTGGCCGAGATCACGCGTGTGCACCTCTCAAAGTGACAGAACTTTGACGTCTCCGTCCAAATTGTGGCAGCACACGTGTGTTCTTGCCGAGAACACGCTTGTGCCGCCGGGTGCGAGCTGGTCGCACAAGCGTATTCTGGCCGGTCGCAATTTTGTTGGATGCAATTTGGTGCTGTAGACGCGGGTTCAATCCCGGCAGCTGGACGTTTTTCCATTTTAGTCAGGTGGAGGCACAAGCGTGTTCTGGCCGAGATCACGCGTGTGCACCTCTCAAAGTGACAGAACTTTGACGTCTCCGTCCAAATTGTGGCAGCACACGTGTGTTCTTGCCGAGAACACGCTTGTGCCGCCGGGTGCGAGCTGGTCGCACAAGCGTATTCTGGCCGGTCGCAATTTTGTTGGATGCAATTTGCCCGGCAGCTGGACGTTTTTCCATTTTAGTCAGGTGGAGGCACAAGCGTGTTCTGGCCGAGATCACGCGTGTGCACCTCTCAAAGTGACAGAACTTTGACGTCTCCGTCCAAATTGTGGCAGCACACGTGTGTTCTTGCCGAGAACACGCTTGTGCCGCCGGGTGCGAGCTGGTCGCACAAGCGTATTCTGGCCGGTCGCAATTTTGTTGGATGCAATTTGGTGCTGTAGACGCGGGTTCAATCCCGGCAGCTGGACGTTTTTCCATTTTAGTCAGGTGGAGGCACAAGCGTGTTCTGGCCGAGATCACGCGTGTGCACCTCTCAAAGTGACAGAACTTTGACGTCTCCGTCCAAATTGTGGCAGCACACGTGTGTTCTTGCCGAGAACACGCTTGTGCCGCCGGGTGCGAGCTGGTCGCACAAGCGTATTCTGGCCGGTCGCAATTTTGTTGGATGCAATTTGGTTGTGCCCGGCAGCTGGACGTTTTTCCATTTTAGTCAGGTGGAGGCACAAGCGTGTTCTGGCCGAGATCACGCGTGTGCACCTCTCAAAGTGACAGAACTTTGACGTCTCCGTCCAAATTGTGGCAGCACACGTGTGTTCTTGCCGAGAACACGCTTGTGCCGCCGGGTGCGAGCTGGTCGCACAAGCGTATTCTGGCCGGTCGCAATTTTGTTGGATGCAATTTGGTGCTGTAGACGCGGGTTCAATCCCGGCAGCTGGACGTTTTTCCATTTTAGTCAGGTGGAGGCACAAGCGTGTTCTGGCCGAGATCACGCGTGTGCACCTCTCAAAGTGACAGAACTTTGACGTCTCCGTCCAAATTGTGGCAGCACACGTGTGTTCTTGCCGAGAACACGCTTGTGCCGCCGGGTGCGAGCTGGTCGCACAAGCGTATTCTGGCCGGTCGCAATTTTGTTGGATGCAATTTGGTGCTGTAGACGCGGGTTCAATCCCGACGTTTTTCCATTTTAGTCAGGTGGAGGCACAAGCGTGTTCTGGCCGAGATCACGCGTGTGCACCTCTCAAAGTGACAGAACTTTGACGTCTCCGTCCAAATTGTGGCAGCACACGTGTGTTCTTGCCGAGAACACGCTTGTGCCGCCGGGTGCGAGCTGGTCGCACAAGCGTATTCTGGCCGGTCGCAATTTTGTTGGATGCAATTTGGTGCTGTAGACGCGGGTTCAATCCCGACGTTTTTCCATTTTAGTCAGGTGGAGGCACAAGCGTGTTCTGGCCGAGATCACGCGTGTGCACCTCTCAAAGTGACAGAACTTTGACGTCTCCGTCCAAATTGTGGCAGCACACGTGTGTTCTTGCCGAGAACACGCTTGTGCCGCCGGGCGGAGAAAGTGCCCTTTGCGAGCAGCTCGATGAGTGCTGCGAAAAAATTCGACGGAATTTTGAAAATAATCGGGCGTCGGGGTTTGAACCCGCGTCAGTGTCTTCGAAGTCGCTAACCTTGCGACTCAACCACGTTGCCACGTGTTGCGAAAATTTTTTTTTTCTGGAGCGCGGGACACTGTACAAGCCATGTTGGTACAGCGGGGCTACCGGTATCCGGTTGCTTCCAGAGCGGGAGCCCAAAAAAATGCTTCTTCAGCACACAGTGAACGCCAGCCCTTTTTTTCTTTTTAGATGAGGCACCTTTTCCTTCTATCCTGTCTTCTTTGGAGAACAAAAAGGAAAGGAGAGGAAAAATGCGACAGCGCGTGGTCTTCAGACAATTTTTAAAATGTCGTGGTAGAGTTTCTTCGCCTGGTCGGACCTGCCCTGTAAAGCAGGCCAGCCAGGTCACAGTGAAGGTGGCGTTCACTGTGCTGAAGAAGCATGCATTGGGACTACCGCTCCGGGAAAGCAACCGGACGTAGGCAACCCCGCTGTACCAAAATGGCAAATCCAGTGTCCCGCGCTCCAAAAAAATAACCGCCGCCCGCAAACCCGGAGTCCGAGGACCGGACCGGACTGCTTCGGGCCGCCTGCCAGGACTTCTTCCACCAGAAAATGACGGAAAACGTCCGGCAGTTACCGCAGCAAGAAGTACGTGCTCGGCTAAAGGCCGGCGCGGGGCGAAACTGGAGGCAGTAGTTATAGTTCGGGAAACCGTAAAGTTCGGCGAAGTTAATTTCCGCAATAAACAAAAATCTCACAGAAACCAGTTGTCCAGTCTCGGGAAGTCAAGAAGCGCACTTTTAAGCAGCCGCTCGAAACTATTTGTCCGCCAACGCAAAGCCACTTCTCAACAAAACTACGCATCTCTTCCCGTTTCCTCGTAAACAGCAAATGTCAGCCGCGAATCAGCGTGCGCCCAGAACTCCGTGCCCGGGCTCCGGTGTCCAAACTTTGGGTCCAGCCTGACGGTTGCATGCATTTTCTTACGAACGTAAGAAGCTGAAACCTCTTCACTGCCCCCAGCAATTTAGAGAGAGTCCGCTGAGTCGGGACTCGGATTCCGAGTCGCAAGAGTTAGTGCCAAGTTGCACTGCAAGCCCACCACATACATACACGCATGATGCCCACAATTCAGAAAGCTGTCCCATCACACGCATGATGCCCACAATTCAGAAAGCTGTCCCATCATTGTCAGTTCGTGTTTTGGAAAAAGTTCGGGTTCTGTTTGCGCTTCGAACTTGAGTATTTAAAGACAACGAAAAAACAAAATTCAGTCACCGCTTCTAAACTCCATGTAACAAAATGCCAAACAATGTTGAGTTAGGTCTTAACTCAGGACTGAACTTCGGCGATTACACCGATCCGTGGCTTGTGTCTCTGCCTGCAAAGTTGGGCAGTACTTGGCAGAAGCTGACGGGGTCGGCGTTCTCAAGAAGGAAGCTCCGCCACTCAGAAATCGAAGAGTGGAGCACCCGGTTTTGCGGGAGCTTGCGGGGCGACGATCAGTTCCTGCGCAGCAGCCTGTCGACGGTGCTAGGGGAGACAGTCACGACCTCTGTCGTGCCGGCCCCCGCCAAGCTCGCTGCCCTCCTACTGGTGGCTCACCGATCACCAGCGTTGCGTCAGTCGGTGGAGAGCCTTCGGCTACCCTGCACAACGCAGAGCTCGCCGGAAACGCCGTGCAAAAGACGCCGCACAAGTCCTGTCGCATTGGACACCGACCGTGTCGGCGGCTCTGCAACGGGAAGAGTCGGTGAAGTACTTGAGAATTTCGAGAAGGCTGTGGCGGCGCTGAAGACGACGGTACATCGACAAGAGGAGGAGCTGCGGCACCTACACAATGCTCTGGACAAAGCCACAAGGCAACCGAAACTGCATGAGAATGCCGAAAAGTTGGTGTGCGCAAGGGATGTAGGGACCCAAACCGACTTGCCTCTCGATATCCCAGAGGTGGAACTGGTGCAAGTTGACGACGTGATGCCATGCGATGCTTCCATGTGCCCGCCGTCTTCGCGAAGTGTTTCCGTCGACCAAGTGTCGAGTGTACTAAGTGTGCTCACTTTGCCGCTGACGGAGGTGTCAGGGTCCGAAATTTCGATCAGTGCCAGCTCGGGATGCGATCGTGGTGGATCAGCTGCGCCGACGGCACCTGCATCCGCGCCGGCTGCACCTGCAACACCTGCACCGACTGCACCCGCCTGCGCGCTGAGAACACCGACCACCGATGCTCCATCGATGAACGGCGATGCTGCTCGTGTGACAGGTGCATCAGCCACTCCTTGTACCGCTGTCCGGCCGACAAGTCCGGTCGACCTCGTCGCTTTCTTCGATGCCGAATGGATGCGGCTTGAAGGCTCGTTCGTTCCTGTCTCGAGCATCGTGGAGGGTTTCGAGGTGTTGTTCCCGGACCGGACGAACTTGCAGACAGCCGTTTACAAAGCTGTGCCCCCTTCCGGCTGTTCCTTGCAGGGAAGTGGTGTTGAACGTTTCACGGACGACGAAGTGAACTCGTTACGCCTTTGCGCCGAGTTGACTAATAGTCACGCCTGGCTTTTCGACGCGCCTACTGCGACGCTGAACCGAGTTGTACAGGGGCCTACGAGTACATCTCAGGTTGCCATTTTTCAGCACCTCCTCGGCCTTCGACTTCTCACCTTGCCTGCTGCTTTGCAAAGCTATCTCAGCACAGCAGAGTCGCCAGTGCACATAAGCAACCTTTCACCGGAGCCACTTCCCGAATTTGCTTTCGTCGCACCAACTTCGAATACAGGTAGCCCCAATACGGCTGCTTCCCTGTCCACCCAGAGCACCCCTTCCTCGCCTGTCGATACACTGCCCAAGACTGCACCAACACCAGGTGCGATGACGCCGCCCCGCGATGTCATATCCACATCGAAGGCAAAGTCGACCTCAGACTCTTCAGCTTCAAGTCCGGACCTTGCTGCTGCAGCTGCCACTGTGGTGTATTCGGTCGCGTACGAGCAGCTTGCCAACGATGCCGAAGCCCGCACATGGACTCCGCCTAACATCGAGGTGCCTGAAGCAGTTCGCCCTTCGATGGGTGTCAGTGCGCAGCGTTCTGCTACAGCTACCGCGTTGAAGAAGTCGCCGAGCCACAACCCTGAAAGTCGGGCTACCACAGACAGGCCTTCTGCCGTTTACCCCGGCGTTGATGAATCAGGGTCCTACGATCCTGAAGCCACTGCCGGGAGGGGCATTGCAAACACAAAGAACACGTGTTGCATCAATGCCATTCTCCAACTGCTGATCAGGGACACTGGCTATTTGAACCAGCTAACCAATCAGACCCAGCCTCCGACCCCCTTGGCAGCCGTAATTAGGAAGACAGTTGAGGCATACCGGTCAAACAAGACTGACACCGAAGTTCAGACACGAGCTCTTGACTTGCGGCAAGTCATGTTCCCGGCAGGCACGGAGTACGCGATGCATGATGCGCACGAGATCCTGACCAGGATTCGCCAGCAGACCGACGGTCGCTTCGCAAACACGCTTTTGAGCACGAAGTCTTGCTCAAGCTGTACACATGCAAGCGTGACTCCTGAACCGGTCACGGAGCTTCAAATCGCGCTCGAACGATCTTCCGGTTTCGCGAGAACCTTTGAATGGCACCTCAAAGGTTGCATTTCAACTCTACCGACGTTGTTGGAAGAGTATACGTGTCCTGCGTGCAAGCAAAACTCCACAACAAATGTAACAGACAAAGTTACATTGGAAGATACCGTTTTCGTCATGCTGAAGCGGTACGCCTTGACTGCGAAAGGGACAGCGAAGAGGTGCACACCCGTGACCCTCACTCAGACCGTGACCGTGGCCCCAGAAGACGAGTTTGAGGTTGTTGGGTTTGTGACGCATCTTGGAAGGGACTTGCTCAGTGGCCACAACGTTGCTTTCCTGAAGGAAAACGGAAAGTGGGTAATGCGCAATGACGCAGAGTCAAGGTGTGTCGAATGGAAGACTTGCGTCCGAAGCTTCCGCGAAGACGGCTACGTTGTGATGCTTCGCCGGGTGCACCAGAACGTTACGTTCGCAGTCGTTGACTCGTTGCCAGAGTGGGGAAATAACTTCTCTTCGCAGCTGGCTCGGTGCATGGCTTCGGCATGGGACACTGCGACATGCTTTCAGAGCGTGCAACAGGGCAATACGTGCGCTTTATATGCAAGTGTTGTGGCAACGAAACGGTGCCAACTTGCTGACATCGCACATGCAGCATTAAACGCATGTGCTGCTGATTACGGCTTGACCCTCGATACCATCTCGGGTGCCGGCATTCCTTGCCGTGATGTGCGGAACTTTGCGGCGACAAGAGGTCTTGGTTACCTGCCGTTTGCGAAGTTGTGGGCCATACTCAAAGGTGAGGAGACGTGGCGAACAAATCACAACATCGTGTTTGTTCCGTCTATGGCAGAGATGAAGTCTCGCACCGGGCACTTCATCTACGTGAGAATGCCGTCTCTGCAAGGCAGCTCCCGCATGCAGCCGACCCTCGTCCAGGGTCTCGAGCGTAATTTCACTCAGTTGACTCGCTCGAGTATCGACGCCGACACTGGAAAAGAGACGGTGGAGATTTTGGCCGTTCCAGTACTGCCACGCTTCCTCAACGCTTCAGACAGACGCCAAAGTGTGCTATCTAGCACAACCGTCGCATCGAAAAATGTGATCAGTCCAGACCCCGACAATACCTTGTTGACCTCGACTTCGGTACCGATACCCAAACCTGTTCGGGTCACCATTGGATGCCGGAGAAGCGCAGCTGCCGATCAGCTGGTAAAGCGCTTGGAGACCGTCGTAGATGTGGAGGTCTTGGACGTACGTCCGAGCGTCAGCGAGTCCATGTTGGTCAGTGCGGTGGCAGCTCATCATTGCCATTCGCATGCGTTAACGAGGACTCAGATCCGAGACGTAGCAGAGTTTTTCAGCTACGCTTCGGAGAACCAGTCAAGTGCCAACATTGTGCAGAAATTCGCGGCTGCCAATAAGTTGGGATACCTGGACTTCGCACAGCTGTTACACCTGCTTTTCACAGGTCCCCCATCCGACACTGCCACATTTGCGGCGAGGAACATCGTGCGCATTTCCGCAGAAGCAGGCCATGTGGCATGTGATCAGTACATGTACGTGTGCTTGCCGTCCGAGTTACAGCTACCTCTTACCGTCGTCGCGATGGAGGAGGATATTATCGCCAGTCCAGAAGACTCGCTTCATCCTTTTCCTGAGGCAAAGTCCAACACGTCCGAAGAAAAGGTGTTCGGATGTCTGGAATGCAACGGCCACTTCCGTTTGAGAGGCTTTTCTGCGAAGCGAAAGTGCCCGGATGACAGTCTGTGGATATGTAACGTCTGTGGCAAGAACTGCAGAGACGGCTGGCGCTGCTCAGAATGCACGTGTTGTGCGTGTCCTGACTGTTTCGGGGTGATCCGGGCCCGCCTGGGTGTAAAGGCAGAGGATGAACCCACAGTCCTGTGTCCAGGTGACCGCCCCCCATACCCTGACACAAGTCCTCCGCGGAAAAGTCAGAAGACAGCGTTGAAATCCGATCCAACCCGCTCCAACGACCAACGTGAATTTGGCCCTTCATTGAAGGGTTGGGAATTTCACGTGTACGACTCGCGCCCCGGCGCATTGCAAAAAGCGGTGGCTGATGGCTTACGTGAACGCGGCGCCGTTGCAGGCAATAACGGGTTCTCCGCTGTCGACCCTCGGCTGCATGCCAGCACGTACGTTGTGGGTTACGTTGTGAACGCACTGCAGGAAGGAAGACCTATTGCGAACCCAAACACGTCCATGCTGGCGGAGTGGTGGTCACGTGCCGGTCAGTTCATCGTTGACGAACGGGACAGACAGTCATACGCCGACGCCATAGCAACGGAGTGTCTCACCCCCCTCTCTTACATTCCCTTGTTGAAGTCGTTCACCGAATTCCGGGAGAAGCTGAACCTTCACAGTTTTAGTGCCGTGGACATCGATGGTGCCCTTTCGGTCGCATCTCTCCTCGAGAAAGTCGACAAGCTGCAAGACCGGTCCAAAGCTTTCTGCGTGTTCAAGGGCGATCACTGTTTCGTTGTTCGACTTTGCAAACTGTCCCAGCTTCGTTGCCAAGAGGAGCTCACGATATCAGAGGGTAGATTCGTCAACCCAACGGCTTCGCAGAGTCCTCTGTATGAGTTGACAGGAGAAGACTGCTTCGATGTGGAAGGGAAGACAACGTTTTGCAAAGTGTGCAGAACAGCTATCCTCCTGAAGGCCGTCCCCTATCCGACTAGTGCTAAGGCGGCTGCATACGCATTCGGGGTAGAGCAGAACTGGTCGGCTCCGCCCGCCAAGAAGTCGCGGACGAAGCACTTGAAGAAGTGTGGCCACGTCGCTGCGCTCACGGTGTTGAAAGCTCGAAGCGTCCGCACTGCGGTAGCGGGCGTACCCTCCCGGCCCGAGCGGCATTCAAACACCGAAGACCGCATCTTGCCATTGCGTACAGACGAAAGGCTTGAGACACCACTCTACAATCTCAATGCCCGTGCCTATGTCGGTGTCATGGGTGGTCTCAGCCACCGCCAGATCGCTCACCAATTGTGGGGCGAGCAGCTGCAAGGAACCGCCGTCACAAAGAGGCACGGGCTCCGACGAGACATCCGGGAGCTCATCGGCGTGTGGGCGAAACTGCTCTTGTTTCGGCTACGACAGGATCTACTGTCACGTGGACCGAAGTGCGTACCGCCTTTGTTCGTTGTGGTCGACGGTTCCTCGTTGCCGCATTGTGGTGATGAAGTCTTGGCCGTCCGGTTGCGGTGGGTAGACTTGTCGTCGCCACTACTGGTGAAGGAAGTTTTCGTCGGCCTAGTATCGGCCGTCGCGCTCCCAGCACGAAAACCGAGGCTTAAGGGCACGAGGATCCCAAAGCAGAAGAACGCAGCTGCTCCACCGACGGCGAAGACACCGAAGGCGGCGGTACAAACCCCGTCTGCCGTCGCAGCTGCTTTAGGCGTCAAACCCATCACCGCGTTCTTCGCTGCCAGAGGACCCTTGCCACCTCCATCTGCGTCGGAGCCCTCGTCCGCGAACAAGCCTGCGGTCACTGTCAAGCCGACAATTGCAAAGGGGCAAGCAACGACAACCTCGAAAGCGCGCTGTTCGAAGTCGAGCGAGAAGGTTGCTGCCAAGCCGGCACCAACCCCGAAAGTGCAAAGCTCGAACAGAAAAGCTGCTGCCAAGCCAGCTCCGAAGGGCTCAACTGCTAAGGGGCAGACATCCGCCCCGACAGCCACGAAGAAGACGAACAAAAAGAAGAAGTTTGGTGCAACTGGAGAGGCAGCCTTTGCCGCCATAGACGAAGTGCTGAAGCAGATGAGCCTGCATCCTCGTCACGTATATGGGTGGAGCTCGGACGACGGATCGACGATGACAGGTTGCGACAACGGTGCCGCGGCGTTGATGGGGAAGGCGGCTGGGCGGTCTCTGGCGATGAGCATGGACGCTGCACACAGAATGCAGGTCAAGATGAAAATCTTGCTAGACTGCCCAGCGTTTAAAGACATGACGTCTGTGCTCCGCCAGATTAACAGCATCTTTCGGGGAAGCAATCTTCTTCGCCGGGCTCTCGAGGACGCGATGGGCCATAAGATGCCAAAGCCGGACGCGAGCTGGCGCATTCGTTGGATGAAGAAGTGGGAGAGGTCTTTCGCCAACGCTTGCACCCCTGGCATGCGGGAGGGATGGCTGGCTGTATTGAGTGACAGGGAACTCTTCAGCCGGGCGAAGACGAAGAAATCAAAAAAAAAAAGCCAAGCTGCAGACATGGAGGTAAAGCTTCTGAAAAGAGGAAAGCTCTGTGACCGCTTGCAGAAAGCCTCCTTCGCTTCGGATCTGAAGTATTTGCACGAATTGTTTCGTACAATTGCCTCCCCGCAGCTTGTTGCCCAGCTTGAAGCAGGACTGGCTTGCGAGATAGAAGGAGCCGTTCGCAATACTCAAATGCGACTGTGCAAAATGGCCATCGACAACACCGTTCCGAAAAGGTTTCGGGCTATTCACCAGGACATAACCAAACTTATGGTCCCGGAAGTAGTTCTTTCGGAACACGTGGTGCTTGCGAACCTGGTCGTAAGCTGTGTTCTCTGCAAAGAGGCGGAACTACGGCAACCAGGCTTCAGGAATGACGCGTGGGAGAGTCTGTGCTCCTTTGCTGACGTACCGCCAAAGAGTCTGTTGCAGGAGTGGCAGACTCTAAAGGCTGCAGCCATAGCCTTCAAGAAGAGTTCGGGCGCACCGAACCCATTGCAGTTCTGGTCGGAGCGACTGGCCTCGTACGCGGACATGACAGAAAATGTCCCGCGCGTGGTGCAAGTTGCCATCTGCTGCACGTGCGCTAGTAGCGCCGGCGTAGAGCGTGACTTCGGTCAGATGCGGGCGCGACTGCCCTCAGTACGCAACCGGACGAAAGTGCCAAGCGTCAGTGCAGAGCTGATGTTGGTGAAAAACGGTCCGAGGGATGATGCTGCTGCAAGGGAGCTCATCGAGACCGGAAGTAGACTTTGGTGGGCGCAGAAACGTCGACGGGCCGCTGGTGACAGCCGGAAGAAGACAGAACCGGCTCCAGATTCCAAGTGGGAAAAACTGGAGGCAGTTAATGTCAGGTTTGCCGCTGACGGAAAGACTCTCTTCGAGAAGGCAGTTTTAGTGTTGACTGCATTTGAAGAAGAAGAAGAAGTTGAAGAAGTTGAAGAAGATGAAGAAGAGACAGAGGAAGATTCTACGTCTTGCGGTTCGTCCTCCTCTTCCCTTTCCTCGTCCTCGTCCTCGTCCTCGTCC
The DNA here is from genome assembly GCA_030068145.1 of Diplonema papillatum. NCBI lineage: Eukaryota > Euglenozoa > Diplonemea > Diplonemida > Diplonemidae > Diplonema > Diplonema papillatum. The sequence goes on along the minus strand of JAPJBO010000072.1, from coordinate 135,366 downwards.
CCGTCTTCGTCCCGGTCCGACGAATGAGCAGAGGTGACGCAGAGATTTCTCGTTGCAAGAACGTTAGTGTCGAGCAAACGACATCCCTTGAGTTCAGCTCGGGTTCTGTTATTGCAGAAACAAAAACAAATGATTTTGCTAGCGTATTCTGGAGGAAACTAGCTTCACGATCACATACTAACCGCGGCATACTTTTTGTGCAAGCCCGACGCTGGGAGACAGTCTCGTCTGATGACGCAGAAGCCTTCGTGCTCTCGCCGTTTTTTTCTTAGCTCTTAGCAAGGTGCAATAAGACCATCCTGTACAGGCATGGAACGACCAAACACATCCACTCCCCGATGGTGCAGATGAGCTTAATTTGCAACCAACCGAGCTACAGCAGTGAGCCTTGGCCAGTGGCGAACGAGGGTGGCAGGCTCGTCTACAAAGTGTGTCTGAGCCCTTCATGAGGTAGAGCCGATGAACATGCATGAGCTTCGAGTATTGTCTGCGGGTCATCGCGCCTGTCCCGTGTTCCAGCGAGCATACCTTTCTGCAAAAACCTAGAGACAAGTCAATATCGAAAGCCCTGGTGAAGTTCAGACGTGCTAATGACTCGTCAAGCGAAGGACATTTCGTACCATAAACGGCTAACAGGACAATTCTGCTGGAAATCTCAGCTAGCTTGCCAAGCCAGCATCCCTTCTACCGTGCGCCGGATGGAGCCCTCCCGGACCTTCCCCTGTCACACAGCATCACGCGGCGTAAAAAGACCAATATCGACCGTCACACAGCATCACACGACGTAACCAGGCCAAATTCGACCGTCACAAACCGCCAAATTCGAGTGTAAGCCTGTAAGGCCACCTGTTTGTTGTGTACCGTACCGTGCCCCGGGGGGGCTGCCCCCCGGACCCCCCATGCAAGCAGTTTGATTTACCGTACCGTTCGGCGGGGGGTGAAGCTCGGACCCGGAGTCGTGCGGGTAGGGCCATGTACTTGCATTTTTACTGAAACCTACCTACCGGTAAAACCTGGCGGCGAAGGTGGTCTGTAGGGAAAAAGTCAGCGAAAAAAAAATTTTTTTGAGTGCCGGAATGACCTAAAAACCGCGCTTCGTAAATTTTTTTTCGCCCCAATTTCCCAGGAGGTTTTGACCATTTCACCTTAGAGAATCTGGTGTCCACCCAAAAAAAACCTAAAACCCCTGCTTGGCCCTTGGCCCCGAGGCCCAGATCTTATGTTCCACCCTGCTGGGACACCCCCCCGGGTGTCCCAGGTTTACCCGGTCTGTCATTTACCCGTTCCAGTTTTGTCCAACATTATTCCAAGTACGGTAACATGTGACTTAGCACAACGTATGTGCGCACGTCAAAACAAGTGGGTCGGATACGGCAATCCCACCGGAGACATGATGCTACTTCAAACAACGCACGAAAGGCAGACTGTACTGCTTGAACGTTAAACCAAGATTTCTCCACGGTTCTGCACTTCACTTCAACGTACCTCGGTTCTTGCCTTCTGGTCGCACCTCTAGCCCCGTAGTTCTTACTCCAGTCTGGTACTAGCACAGTTACTCACTCCCTCCCCTTTTATGCCCACCGGGAGTTTCCATCAAACTGCTGGTGTCAGGCTAAAGACACGCATGGTTGGTAAGTTTGTGTCATCAGCTGAAAACTGCGATTTCAACTTTACGCCAACGCTCCACGAATTTTGATCGTGAAGTAGCCAAAGGTTTTCGCATCCTTTCTTACTTGCACGAACAGTGCTCGCCTCGTGCAGCAGTCGTTAGCATTGAGCAAAGCTCGGCGACAAGTGATTTGCGCCACTTCCCCGTGCGAGCGAGTCTCGGAACAGGGCTCAAATATGTGATCCAGGTGGCGACTGCCAATCATGGCGGGTGATTTGACCAAAAACAACTGCAAGCCAGGCCAAACTCATTGCACAGAGAGCTTGCCCCGTCCTCGGTGAGACGTGCCGCCTGTGTGTAGGCCGTCAGTGTTGCGACGGGCCCGAAACCCCCGTGCAGCCGACACCGCAAGATGAAAACAGAAGTCTTGAGCCAAGTGCCGGGTGTAGAAGGTGGGAGGTCGTCCGCTGTACGTCTTTTACTAGTCGTACTGGAAAACGCTCCGGAAAACGCTCTGCACATGAGAGTACTGAGAACGAAACACAAACGAACCAGTGCCACCACAGGAAAACCCCCTTCGAGGATCTTCCACCTGTGCCCGCGAAGAACAAGAACCGCTTTTTAAGTGTTAAACCAGTATCATGCATCAGTAGCTGCTGATCTGCTGTTGTTGCTCTTTTTACGAGACCTACTACCCGCCCCGGAAGTGTTCCCGTCCTCAAACAGAGCAGGCCTCTGTGCAGTTCGACTGCACAGAGACCGTTTTGTCGGAGCACCCACCCCTTGGGCTGGGGGCTTCACTTGCGGAAGCCTGTCCTTGGCAGTTTTGTTCAACGCAGCACTTCGACTACCTTCTCTTATAGGGTGTTCACCCCAACGTCGTTGGCAACAAACCAAGCCACCGGCCGCAAAACTCCTTCTCTCTGATCCCTATCAGCCGCTCGAAACACACCATGTTTGTACAGACAAAAAAGAAGCAGCTTGTTGCACTTTCTCACGCTGTCTCTTCTTTTCTTTTTGTACAACCACCTGCTTTGTAGGAAATGCTTGAAGAGACTGCCAGCTGCGAAAGATCAAAGGAGGTAAATGTGCTGTAGCCTACACGAAACACAGGTAAATCTGGGTTTAGTGGCGGGCGTAAGTGTTCTACGAGGCACCAGGTCTCTGCTTGGGAGGGAGATGCTCGAGGGTGTGCCGCCATGTCCACGAGGACTCCGATTCCGGCTCCGACTACGAGCTTGTCACCAGCGAAGAGCAACAGTTGCAACAGCCACGAGTTGCACCACGGCGGAAGCAAGAGTGACCCATCCGGTGTCAGAATCCGAAAGGCTGGCATAGAGTGGTGCTCATCAGCATGCCGATGACTCCGATCGACAACGGGTGTCCGATGACTCCGATCGACAACGGGTGTCCGATGACTCCGATCGACAACGGGTGTCCGATGACTCCGATCGACAACGGGTCATGATCACTTCCTCGGTCGCGGTCGACAACTGTGCACGCCTCGAAACACCCCGCACAACCGTTCCTCCCACAGATGTCAAAACGGTGGTGGAGTATTCATGGCCGCAGAACCAACCACCTTCCTATACGCCTTCCCCATTTCGATGAGGCTGAGCGCTTTTCCTAGACCGGACCGGCGGAAGTTTGCCAGCATGGTCTCTTGTTGCTGCCGGGTGGGCCTCTGGCATTGCACCAAGTCCATGGCGGCGTTACTCAGCGCGTCCGCGTCTGTGTTCAGCTCCTGCGTCCGATGAATCCCCTCGTCAACGCCTCCCAACGACTGTAGCGCACATGCACAGATCCGGACGTTAGCGTCTGCCAAGAGCATGCGTGACACAGCTGCGCCTCGTACGTAGCACATTCGTTACGTAGGATATTAATCAAGCGTTCGTATACGCAAACTCCACAATGTCAGTGTCGATCTCAAGGGAAAGGAGTGGATACAAGCGAACAAGCGGCTCGTTCACTCCCCTTTCCAGGCTTCCCCCCGAGAAGATGTCATTTGGAAGACTCCTCCAACGAGACGGTGTGATGGGAACCTCGCCCTGGACCACGAGCGAATGGAGCAGGTGCGGTCCGACTGGTTCCACGCGATGGTTCCAGGAATGGGTCGACTCTCACTTTTCGGACGACCTGCACTTCGTCGGCATGCATGATGAATGATACGTCGGACGTTAGCGTTTGTCAAGAGCATGTGCCTTAAAGGTGAGGGGATGAACCGAGATCTGACTTCAGGCCAAGCGAACGCTTTTCACTCTAGTCCTCAAAGCGAACTTGCACTCAGAATATCGGGTGTCAGTTCATCTTGACAGCAGGTAATGGATTGCTAACTGGTTCCAACATTGAGCCGACTCGCACGTTTCCAACGATTGACCGGCCAAACCGCATACGGGTAAAAGTAGCACTCCCTCATTTACGTAGGATAATAATCAACTGTTGCTACGCAAACTCCACAACTTGAATTTTCCAGTGTCAAACTCACAAGGGAAAGGGGTGGTACAAGCGAACAAGCGGAGGGAGGGGGGCTCGTTCACTCCCCTTTCCAGGCTTCCCCCCGAGAAGATGTCATTGGAAGACTCCTCCGACGAGACGGTGGCGCGGCCTGTGATGGGGAACCTCGCCCTGGACCACGAGCGAATGGAGCAGGTGCGGTCCGACTGGTTCCACGCGATGGACGGCGGCTGGTTCCAGGACTGGGTCGACTCTCACTTTTCGGACGACCTGCACTTCGTCGTGGCCGGCATGATGAACGACCCGACGGAGGACAGGGCCGCGTATGGCAAGATGTCGTTGCTCCTCCATTACAACAACATGATCCACGACGTGTACAAAGACCCGAACGCCGTCGTCGAATGGACCAATTTGGGCGTTCGATACCTATCCCCAGAGACGTACACAGTTGACTGGGAGATCGTCGTGGAGCGGCCGGGAGAGCCGTTGCTGGTGAGCAATAGAAGGTTCACGATGTCGGTGCGAGACGGGAAGATTTACGCGCTGATCATGTCCGCGCGGTGCCCGTCCGACGACATGTCGGCGGATTTGTTGGACACGCGAGGGTGCGTGCCGGAATCGGATCCACCCGTGCCCGTGCCGCCGTGTCGGCACAACTCTTGGGACTCGATGCGGGCCAAACACACGTTCACGATGCTGCGGTGCAGGGTGTGCGGCGTCGCTTGGAAGCTGCCGGCCCGGCAGTCGCACCTCTTCCGGTGCACGGAGCTCATCACCGACTCGTGCCCGCACGAGCCGACAGCCTGCCGCCGCATCCACATCCACCACAAGAAGCGCCGCCTCCACGAGATCCGGCAGTACGCGGCCTCCGGGAAGGCCGCCGGAAAATTTCAAGAGCAGGAAGCGAGTGAAAACAGTGAGGAGGTAATTCCCGCCTTGCCTGGGTAGGGTTGGCCCTGCACCGAAAGTCACTGCAAAAACAGTCACGGTGCTGGTGTCCGCTAGGTTGCGACGAAAAGGCAGTGCTAATGTGTCCGCAATGAACTCTTGGGACTCGATGCGGGCCGAAAACCACGTTCACGATGCTGCGGTGCAGGGTGTGCGGCGTCGCTTGGAAGCTGCCGGCCCGGCAGTCGCACCTCTTCCGCTGCACGGAGCTCACCACCGACTCGTGCCCGCACGAGCCGACAGCCTGCCGCCGCATCCACATCCACCACAAGAAGCGCCGCCTCCACGAGATCCGGCAGTACGCAGCCTCCCGGAAGGCCGCCGGAAAATTTCAAGAGCAGGAAGCGAGTGAAAACAGTGAGGAGGTAATTCCCGCCTTGCCTGGGTAGGATGGTTGTGGAGTCGGATCATGCGTGTCGGCCCTGCACCGAAAGTCACTGCAAAAACAGTCACGGTGCTGGTGTCCGCTAGGTTGCGACGAAAAGACAGTGGCAGGTACGCAGCCTCCCGGAAGGCCGCCGGAAAACTTCAAGAACAGAAGGAAGCGAGCGAAAAAAGTGAGGAGGTAATTCCCGCCTTGCAAGGTGATTTAGCGCTACCGTGCCTGGGTAGGATGGTTGTGGAGTCGTATCATGCGTCGGCCCTGCAGTGCGCCTCCACCGAAAGTCACTGCAAAAACAGTCACGGTGCTGGTGTCCGCTAGGTTGCGACGAAAAGACAGTGGCAGGTACGCAGCCTCCCGGAAGGCCGCCGGAAAACTTCAAGAACAGAAGGAAGCGAGCGAAAAAAGTGAGGAGGTAATTCCCGCCTTGCAAGGTGATTTAGCGCTACCGTGCCTGGGTAGGATGGTTGTGGAGTCGTATCATGCGTCGGCCCTGCAGTGCGCCTCCACCGAAAGTCACTGCAAAAACAGCCACGGTGCTGGTGTCCGCTAGGTTGCGACGAAAAGACAGTGCTAATGTGTCCGCAATGAACTCTTGGGACTCCAAACACACGTTCACGATGCTGCGGTGCAGGTCGCTTGGAAGCTGCCCGCCCGGCAGTCGCACCTCTTCCGGTGCACGGAGCTCTTCACCGACTCGTGCCCGCACGAGCCGACAGCCTACCGCCGCATCCACATCCACCACAAGAAGCGCAGATCCGGCAGTACGCAGCCTCCCGGAAGGCCGCCGGAAAATTTCAAGAGCAGGAAGCGAGCGAAAAAAGTGAGGAGGTAATTCCCGCCTTGCAAGGTGATTTAGCGCTACCGTGCCTGGGTAGGATGGTTGTGGAGTCGTATCATGCGTCGGCCCTGCAGTGCGCCTCCACCGAAAGTCACTGCAAAAACAGTCACGGTGCTGGTGTCCGCTAGGTTGCGACGAAAAGACAGTGCTAATGTGTCCGCAATGAACTCTTGGGACTCCAAACACACGTTCACGATGCTGCGGTGCAGGTCGCTTGCAAGCTGCCCGCCCGGCAGTCGCACCTCTTCCGGTGCACGGAGCTCTTCACCGACTCGTGCCCGCACGAGCCGACAGCCTACCGCCGCATCCACATCCACCACAAGAAGCGCCGCCTCCACGAGATCCGGCAGTACGCGGCCTCCCGGAAGGCCGCCGGAAAATTTCAAGAGCAGGAAGGGGGAGAGGATTATTACTATCGCGGAATTTCTTCCCGCAAATTTGGCTCAGAGGTGGGTAGGTCCCTCCCCCCCCCCCCCCGATTTAGGTGGTGAACCCACTCACACACTGAGAGTAGCTGGGCCCGGCTTTCGATTCAAAAAGCTTTATCTCATTGTGCCCGGTAGCTCGTAAACGGCACGTAAAAGGCACCCCTCGCTGCTATCGATGGTTCGTTACTTCCCACACGTTCACGCCCACTGGTACCTGGTGTTGTGTACTTCCTTACAATGCTGCACTGTTTTCTATAACTGTCCGTATACCAACTGCAATAGCCCTGAGGTGTCCGACTATGTCCGTCTGGGTCCGCAGCTCCGACTCAGTTCAATAACACGGATTGCTTGTGCTGAACCAAGAGGGTAAGAAGAAACACACAAATCCAAGCTCTGCAACTAGCAACTGGCAGAACGATAGAAAGACTAGCTGGTTAGGGTATCGGAATCCGCCGCAACGACCTCCTGGTGCGTGTTCACCCGGATTTCAGCAGAAGAAATAGAGAAACAACCCTACTAGTAGGCCACGACGACAAAGGAAAACAGAACCAGCGGTTACACGGTATTCTGGTGACGGTCTTGATGTAGAACCCTAGTACTTAAATCACTTGTTTCAGCCAAGGACTGGCGGTGCGGAATGAACGGAAAACTGACGAGCATACAGAACACGAAGTTGCAGGATTGGGACTGGAGCCAGGGCCTACTCACTTTCTTCGTCCACCTGCTGGCTACTGGTAGGCACATGGTAGCGGTGAGACTTTCCGGTTTCCACCTCTTCCAGAAGTCCATGAACCCGGTCCCATGCGGCAAGCACAGATGAGACGAGGAGCCCCTTTGCCGCACTGGTCGCCGAAGGCAGGGGGACGGGTGGGACTGCCTTGCTTGCGAGCGTCCGCAGCTGGGTTACTGTAAGCAGCTGCACCCGTGCACTCCTTCCTGCTTGCGAATCCGGGTCTTTCTTCGCCACTTTGACGAGATCTTTCCACGTGACTCTCTTTTTCTCTTCACTGGCTTCGTGTGTGGAGAGGGTCTCGTGGTGCAGGCGAAAGTGCCGGTCTCTGTCGCTGGGGTTCAAACACAGAACCTTACAAGTGGGGCACCTCATGTCGCGCCCGGCAGCTCGCAGAGAAGGACGGTAGAAGTCGGTGGGAACTTCGATGTGCTTTCTGGACAGCAGCTCTTCCAGGCAAAGAAAGTGCCCGGTTTCTTCAGGCCGTTCTTGCTGAAACGGCTGGGGGTCATCGTCAGCAGAAAGGTCCTCTTGCGAGTCCTGAGATAGGACAGACCCGTGTTCGCTGTCACTTGCTACTTCCGGGCTTTCACGGCTTTCTTCGACGGCACTTGCTTGTGACGCGGGAACCTGCTGTTGAAACGGCTCGTCAGGTGTCCCATGTGGAATGGGTGTGTAGAAGAGGCCGGAAGTTGCCTCCTGCATCTCCCGGTCGAGGAAATGGCGGGCACGGAGTGCCGGGAGGTTCTTGCAGTGCCCGCAAGAAGACGGCTTCGAGCAGCGTCGGAAGACAACCATGTTCTTCCGCCGATCCATGTGTCGGCTCATCTCCAGGAGCTCTGTATGCAGCTCCCGAAGTTTGGGATCACCACGGATCCGTTTCTTCGACGAGGAAAGAAGCAGGCGGATGTCGTCGTAGTCGTTGTAGACAATCCCCTTTCTTTGCCACGTCTGCAGACTCCAAACGCACACGGTCAGAGCAGCGGAAATGCAAGCCGTGGTGAGAGGAAGAAGCGGCGTGTCCACTGCGGCAGTCCAGGCTATGACAAGGACGGCGGACACCAACGCATCAAGCGTCGCAGGGTTTACCGGCTTTCTTTTTTTCGGCCGTTTGGGAAGGATCGCACTGAGCATCCGTGCACTCGCCAGATCCACGGGCACGCTGTGGAAGCGCAGGGCCCCTGATGCAGTGTTGAACGTCAGTTTCTCCGCCATAGCCTGCATCGCATCCACATGCATCTTCCGATCCTCTTCCGGATTCCTTTTCTCCGCCGTCCCGAACTTGCAGCCCGACATCGCCTTCGACATCCACGACATCGCTCTCTCTACCGGGTTGAATGCGCTGTGTCCGGCGGCGTAGGTCACGCACACCACGGCGTCGAGCTGGAAGTCTCGGAAGAGCCTCCACAGCGATACGTCGGTTGACAGGACAGCGGGCGAGTAGTTGCTTGCATTGTCCCCGCTAGCTCGGGAACTGCGTCCGCTATCGTCCGCTAGCTCGGGAACTGCGTCCGCTATCGTCCGCTAGCTCGGGAACTGCGTCCGCTATCGTCCGCTAGCTCGGAAACTGCGTCCGCTATCGTCCGCTAGCTCGGGAACTGCGTCCGCTATCGTCCGCTAGCTCGGGAACTGCGTCCGCTATCGTCCGCTAGCTCGGGAACTGCGTCCGCTATCGTCCGCTAGCTCGGGAACTGCGTCCGCTATCGTCCGCTAGCTCGGAAACTGCGTCCGCTATCGTCCGCTAGCTCGGAAACTGCGTCCGCTATCGTCCGCTAGCTCGGGAACTGCGTCCGCTATCGTCCGCTAGCTCGGGAACTGCGTCCGCTATCGTCCGCTAGCTCGGGAACTGCGTCCGCTATCGTCCGCTAGCTCGGAAACTGCGTCCGCTATCGTCCGCTAGCTCGGGAACTGCGTCCGCTATCGTCCGCTAGCTCGGGAACTGCGTCCGCTATCGTCCGCTAGCTCGGGAACTGCGTCCGCTATCGTCCGCTAGCTCGGAAACTGCGTCCGCTATCGTCCGCTAGCTCGGGAACTGCGTCCGCTATCGTCCGCTAGCTCGGAAACTGCGTCCGCTATCGTCCGCTAGCTCGGGAACTGCGTCCGCTATCGTCCGCTAGCTCGGGAACTGCGTCCGCTATCGTCCGCTAGCTCGGGAACTGCGTCCGCTATCGTCCGCTAGCTCGGGAACTGCGTCCGCTATCGTCCGCTAGCTCGGAAACTGCGTCCGCTATCGTCCGCTAGCTCGGGAACTGCGTCCGCTATCGTCCGCTAGCTCGGAAACTGCGTCCGCTATCGTCCGCTAGCTCGGGAACTGCGTCCGCTATCGTCCGCTAGCTCGGGAACTGCGTCCGCTATCGTCCGCTAGCTCGGGAACTGCGTCCGCTATCGTCCGCTAGCTCGGGAACTGCGTCCGCTATCGTCCGCTAGCTCGGGAACTGCGTCCGCTATCGTCCGCTAGCTCGGGAACTGCGTCCGCTATCGTCCGCTAGCTCGGGAACTGCGTCCGCTATCGTCCGCTAGCTCGGAAACTGCGTCCGCTATCGTCCGCTAGCTCGGGAACTGCGTCCGCTATCGTCCGCTAGCTCGGGAACTGCGTCCGCTATCGTCCGCTAGCTCGGGAACTGCATCCGCAATCGTCCGCTAGCTCGGAAACTGCGTCCGCTATCGTCCTCTAGGTCGGAAACTCCGTCCGCTACCGTCCGCTAGCTCGGATACTCCGTCCGCTACCGTCCGCTCGCTCGGATACTCCGTCCGCCACCGTCCGCTAGCTCGGAAACTCCGTCCACTACCGGCCAGCTCGGAACTTGCACCAAGATTCTCTTGGTGCAAGTTGTCCGAAAATGTCTAAGTCAGTTTCCCAGGGGACTTGCCTGGAAAACAGTTTTTGGACTCAGGAATTCTTTGGGAAATGGATAAGTACAAATAGCCAAAATTTCGAGGATTTGGAATTTTTTGGAGAGTGCGTCGATCAAGTCGTGGCAGCTCGGCAGGTGCCGCCGCGAGTCATCAGGAGCCGGTATCGACGAGTCGGACACGCTGTGTTGATGGTGCAGCTGTCAACCAGCGTATAGAGACGTTTTTAGGGCCTGGGGTGGGTAGGTCCCTCCCCCCCCCCCCCCCATTTTCGTGGGAAAAAAGTCCGCTATAGTAAAAATCCTCTCTCCCGAAGCGAGTGAAAACAGTGAGGAGGTAATTCCCGCCTTGCCTGGGTAGGATGGTTGTGGAGTCGGATCATGCGTGTCGGCCCTGCACCGAAAGTCACTGCAAAAACAGTCACGGTGCTGGTGTCCGCTAGGTTGCGACGAAAAGGCAGTGCTAATGTGTCCGCAATGAACTCTTGGGACTCGATGCGGGCCGAAAACCACGTTCACGATGCTGCGGTGCAGGGTGTGCGGCGTCGCTTGGAAGCTGCCGGCCTGGCAGTCGCACCTCTTCCGGTGCACGGAGCTCATCACCGACTCGTAGCCGACAGCCTGCCGCCGCATCCACATCCACCACAAGAAAGACGCCGCCTAGGTAATTCCCGCCTTGCAAGGTGATTTAGCTACCGTGCCTGGGTGGGATGGTTGTGGAGTCGGATCATGCGTCGGCCCTGCAGTGCGCGCTACCACCGAAAGTCACTGCAAAAACAGTCACGGTGCTGGTGTCCGCTAGGTTGCGACGAAAAGACAGTGCTAGTGTGTCCGCAATGAACTCTTGGTGGGAACACTAATGCAACAAATTTACCAACTCTTGGGACTCGATGCGGGCCGAAAACCACGGCCTCCCGGAAGGCCGCCTGAAAACTTCAAGAACAGGAAGAGAGCGAAAAATGCGAGGGGGTGAGTGTACTGCTTTACCCTACTGGAAAGGTATTCGGCAACCGTGCCTGGAGGTGGATAGGAAAAGTATGATGAGGAGAAGTACGTCGTATCATGCGTGGCTCTGCAGTGTGCTCGAGCTCTCTGTGCTCTGGTAGCACGGGTGGCCCTGGCTGTGACGAGCTACGAACAGCCGCCTGGTAAACTAGACTCACGCCGCTGTCCTGTCTTCCAGACACCCAGGTTCCGCGCTGATGATGGTCCGCCTTATGCGTCCGTGGCTCAAAAGGACCGAACCACGGCGCAGACGGGACGGGTGCGATGTTGAGCATATTCATACCAAGCACGTTCTTGCAATCCCCCTCCCTTTAGGCATGAAGAGAATATTCACCAATATGCAATCTCACCTGAGCTGGCGTATTCTTGTGGTCCCAGAGCTTGACGCTCTTCTAGCAAAACTCTGAGCACAAGGTTCTTCCTGAGCACCGCATCTCTGTTATGCAGGAAACAGGTCCGCTTTGCGACCTTGTTCCAAGCTTTAGTTGCAGAACGAGCCGTGCACACCACCGTATACGTTTCAAATTCGGTTTCGTCTTTCGCTGCTTCAGTACTTCTAGCCCTACAATACCGCTCTGACGCCTGCATTCCACATCTTCGACCCGCTTGTTGTGGGAGTTACAAGTGATTTCATGATACCACGGGACGAAACATGCGATCGCATGTTTTTCAAATTGTGATTATCATGTGCTCACATGTGAAGACTTTTCACATGGTATGCCACGAGTCATATAAACATGACATGTGAAGACTTTCCACATGGTATGCCACGAGTCATATAACATGTGAAACCTCACAGCAAGCGGGTCATGCATGAATGCCGCGCCATGGAGCTATCTCCGACGAGACTGCTGTCTCCCAAATTTCTAGCTTCCCCCTCGACTTGGAGTTTATTGCTGATCGCAGGCACGAAGTGCGGTCTAAGTGGGTCGCGGTTGGGCCCGTCACGTAGCCGTACCTCTATCTCCTGGAACTGCATTGAAGTTCCTGCCGCTGTTTATCACGGTGCTCAGCTTCATAGAATTACTCGAAGCCGTCACGGTGGTGAAAAGAAGGATCAAAGGGATCAGCGCCACGAGAAACGCCGCAGCAAGGTACCTTGTATTTCGACTCGCGGAGCGTCATAAAAAGCACAGTCACGAAGATCGGCTGTGTGAAGGAAGCCTTTGCGGAAGTGGGCAAATTGTGCAAGCGCCAACTACTTGTGTTGTGGCAAGGCGACGCCACCGCTGAGGTGGAGAGCTAGCGCTCAAAGAGGAAGACTTCTGACCTCCTCAGCGCAGCCCATATCTGCCGAAACTGCGCCAACTTCGCAAGAACCACGGAACACGGACCAGTGAATGTTAGTGTACTACCTGCCTTGCCTTCCGCGAAGCAAAATTACTTCTGTACTTCCCGGTGGAGGTGCAGAAGTTCAACTAGAGCCTCGCGCAGCAGCGCCGCGTGCTCTGCATCTCCCGCCACGCTCTATATTCAGTCCTTTGTGCACGAAGCTGCAGTGCGTGAAGGACGTGCCACGGCAACACCTTCGTCCTCAAAGTGCCGAGACGCATCCGAAACAGCGAGTCGACTCCTTCTAATCCCACAAGCAAAAAAGTATAGCTACAGGTTCAGTGAATCTTGTAAAGAAGTACTTGCCTTCCATGCACCAAATCAAACAAACAAGACAGGGAGGATCTGAGCTGAAGGGAGGGAGGGGGAAGGTGCAGGGGGCAAGATGGCTCGCCTGCGGCCGCCGAGCTCGTTGATCGACCCGGACACGGGGCTGGCGATCGCCGACTACTCGAGTCTGCCCCAAGACTGCCACCAGCCGTTCCAGAAGATGTTCGAAACCGACGCGGGGCTCGCTGCGCTCTACTTCCTGGCGGAGGTGCAGAAGTTCAACTAGAGCCTCGCGCAGCAGCGCCGCGTGCTCTGCATCTCCCGCCACGCTATATATTCAGTCCTTTGTGCACGAAGCTGCAGTGCGTGAAGGTCGTGCCACGGCAACACCTTCGCCCTCAAAGTGCCCCGAGACGCATCCGAAACAGCGAGTCGACTCCTTCTAATCCCACAAGCAAAAAAGTATAACTACAGGTCAGGAGATCTTGTTAAGAAGTACTTGCCTTCCATGCACCAAATATCAAACAAAACAAGACTGGGAGGATCTGAGCTGAAGGGAGGGAGGGGGAAGGTGCAGGGGGCAAGATGGCTCGCCTGCGGCCGCCGAGCTCGTTGATCGACCCGGACACGGGGCTGGCGATCGCCGACTACTCGAGTCTGCCCCAAGACTGCCACCAGCCGTTCCAGAAGATGTTCGAAACCGACGCGGGGCTCGCTGCGCTCTACTTCCTGGCGGAGGTGCAGAAGTTCAACAAGAGCCTCGCGCAGCAGCGCCGCGTGCTCTGCATCTCCCGCCACGCCATCTTCCTCTGCACGCCGAAGGCGCAGGTCCTCAGGTGCACGAAGCTGCAGGGCGTGAAGGACGTGTACACTCACGGCAACACCTTCGCCCTCAAAGTGCCCGAAGAGTACGACCTCATGCTCAACACCGCAGACACCAACAAGCACCCTGCTCCAGCCTGCGCCCGATACCTCCGCCACGTGCTGGAGAAGTTGATCCCGCACGCCGTGTTCCACTCGGACCAAGAGTGGCTCGACGTGAAGAGCTCGAAGGAAGCGCGGGAGACGTGCAAATCGCTCCTCCAGCTCGCCAGACCTGCCACGTACACCCCGCCGAAGGCACTCCCCCGCGAGTTTTTCCCGTGGCGGAAGTTGGTGCTGCTCTCCGGGTTCGAAGAGACCCTGGACCGAGTGCACCCGAAACGGGCGCTGCTGCTCCGCGAGCTGAAGACGGAGCTCGAGGTGGGAGACGAGCTCTCGGACGCCGCCGACGGCTTCGACGCCGGCCCGCAGTCGCCCGGCTCCGCGCCGTCCCCGGCGATGGGCTTCCGCACGTCGCCCAAAAAGCTCCCGTTCCGCTCCCCTTCGGTCATCTCCCGCGGCAGCCCTGTCGTCAAGCGGTCAGACCCGCCCCCTCCTCTCCCCTCTGCCATCCGCTCCCGCGACTCGCGAGCGCCTGCTTACGCCGCATCCCAGGCGTCGTCCCCCGCCAGCCCCACCGATCTCCTGCAATTCCCCGCGTCCCCTTCAACCCCAGGGAGCACTCCTCGTGGAGGGGTTGTTGCCGGCGGAAAGCAGTTTCCGGTGCCCCCGCTGGTGGTGCCTGCCCGGCGCGAAGGGTGGGGGGGTGAAGGGGGGGGTGGCGTCGATTCGTCGTCGGAGTCTGGTGGAGTGTCGCAGCGGGCGGAGAGGGACTTCTTCAACGAGGCTGCCGGAGCTCCGTTTGCGGTCACGGATGCGGACTCCCGCAGGGTGGACCTGCCGTCGCACACGAGGGACAGGGTGGGGTACCTGTACGGGTTCGACGACGACAGCGACACACACCCCGAGCGGCAGACGGACGCGGAATCAGGCAGGGAACGGCGGCAGCCGCCGCCCCACGGGCCGGAAGGGACTGGCGATCCGGAGTCTCCGCTGGCGGCTGCACCGCCCGGCTATTATTCCGGGCAGGGCGAGCCTGCGAAGCGCAACGGACTCTGGCGGGGGGGTGCGCGAGAGCACGAGTCTCCAGAACGCGAAGCAGGCCGTGGGGGTGGGTTCGAGAATCCCGGGGCTCCGCCGCGGCCGCTGGCGGCGGCGCCCGGGTATTATTCCGGGCAGGGCGAATCCGCGAAGCGCAACGGGCTCCTGCGGGGCGGTGCGCGGGAGCGCGAGTCTCCAGAACGCGACCCAGGCCGCGGGGATGGGGTTGAGGGTCCCGCGCCCGGCTATTATTCCGGCCAAGCCGAGCCGGCGAAGCGCAACGGGCTCCTGCGGGGCGGCGCCCGCTACGCGCACGGCGCCGCGCGGGAGCACGAGTCCCCTGACCGCGAACCACCCGAACACCGCCCCGGGACCCCGCCGCGGCCGCTGACGGCGGCGCCCGGCTATTATTCCGGGCAATCCGAGCCCGTGGAACTCACCCGGAATAATAGCCGGGAGCCCGTCGGCGCGCAGGTGTCGCGCGCGCTGCAGGGACAGCCTCGGGCGGTCGGCGGTCTCGGCGGCATGCTCCCGTACGAGTTTCTCGAAGAGCTGGCCATGGTCGCGAGCCCCGTGACCCGCTGGAACAGCCGGGGGAACCCGGGGCCGGAGACCACCCCCCCCCGCTACCGCGACGACGGATACGCGCAGTTCGCCCCTTCCTCCGCCTCGAGGTCCAACTACATCCCTTCGAACCCTGCCTCGCCACGGTACTACACCGCATCGCCCCCGTACCTAGTCGAAGAAGACCCCACCCCCCTCCCCGCTGCGGGGCGCAGGCGGGACCCGTACGTTGGTGTTGAGCACGCATGCATCCCACCCGCCGGGTCCTGCCGGTTCCCCGACGAAAACCCGAAGGCGAAGCCGCCGCGCCGCGGCTCGTCTCCACCCACGACGCCGACCCTCCGCTACGAAGCCGCCGTCGCGGCGCCCGCGCCCCGGGCGTACAGCGGGTGGCGCGGGGGGGGGCTCGACCCGAAGACGTCCACGGCAGGCGTCGCCCCCGGCCGCGCAGTGCCCCCCACCAGCCTTCCGAGCCCGGCGAACCGACTGTGGGTCAAGGGCGAAGGGGGCGGCGGCGGGCTGTCCCTGGGGAGCGGCGGCGGCGCCGGGAATGCCGATGAAGTCGACGAAAAAGCCCGGAGCATGGCGGAGGCCCTGCGGGCATCCGTTGAGGATGCAGACGGCGGCGGCGATCCCGCGCGGGCGACCCTCGTCAAGGTCCTGCAGCGGACTGCACAGCTGTTGTCGAAAAAATCGAGTGCTGATTCGGACTTGCGGACACCTTCACCGAGGAGGCAGTACCACGGGGACGTGCCGCTGTCCGTCCGGACGAAGGCCACGGAAGTGTACACACCGGGGAGTCCTGCGACGGGCAACGCGTTGCTCGACCTGAGCGTGAAGCTGGAGAAGGTCGTCGCCCTGCACGAGAGGGAGGCGCGGCGGACGAGGCGGAAGCAGGAGAAAAAAGCCGCCCGCGCCGCGCAGCTGCAGGCCGACGACTGCGGCCACGTGCTGGGCTCCGCGCTGCTGCCGGTCCCGCGCGAGGAGCGGCTCTCCGCGTACCAGAAGGAGCTCAAGTACTCCATCAAGCCGCTGGCACGCGCCTCGCCGGGGCCCGTGGTGGGACAAGCCACCCGCCGGATCTCGCCCCGGAGGACTGCCAGGACGCAGCACAGCCCGCACGCGAGCTTTCCTCGGGCCGTGCCCTACTACGACCACAACTCGCCAGCATTCGTGTAAGAGCTTGTCTTGTCGAGACTGTACTCACGACTCCCAGCACACTATCCTTTGCGTGCGTGAGATGTGTGTGGCATAGTCGCAAAACACGACGACAAGTGTATTCAAGGTAGGGGTCGAGCTGAGTATTGAGCACCCCAAGGCGCGGGCAAGCACCAGGGTCGCGATATTCTGCAAAGTACGCAACCCCGAAAAAAAAAATGTCGAACCGGGTAAAACCTGTCCCAGTGTTTACCCGGTATCCAATTGCGGTAACAGCCCGGCATGTTACTAAGGTGTGCAGCCGGCGTTGCGCGGTGCGAGACACTCTCACAACAATTCTCACTGCCACGCTCTGCGCTCCTTCCGTTCTGTCCTGCCGGTTTGCCACCAATGTACGCCTTTGCTCGTCATTTTCTTTTGTAAATAGTACTGTTCGTACATTTGTACTGACGGGAACATTTCCGGAACAACGGTTGCCTGAAACAGGAAAAAGAAGCCGACGAAAATTCACTATGAAAAAGTGCTATTGCACGAAGTCCTCTCAGACAGGTTTATACCCTGGTGCGCGCGAAGAGCAACATTCTGTCTGATTATTTTCATCACCTTCAGTCAGCTGATGCTGGTCGTCCGTTACTTCGGTTCTCAGTGCAAGCCCCCAACTCCGGAAATGTTCGTACGAACAGAAATTTTGCCGGTTGCCTCTCAAATCGCGCCGGCACAAAAAAGCTGTGCCCGCAGCGTGGCTGATCGCAATCCCGACCAGAAATAAAACAACACATTTGCCATTGTGACATTGGTAAAAATCAAGTGGGAAAAATGATCAACCCTTGGGCACGCACAAACAATACGAAGCGCCTGTCATTTTTTCTTCTTCACGAGAACAACTCTGCTGCGCTGTCACGCCAAAAAAGACCGGTTGAAAGCGTTTGCGAAAGTACGTATTAAGGGTTTCTTTTTCACAACCCCCTGTGCTGTCACGTCAGAATACCGTTCAGGAAGCGTTTGGGGAACCATGCTGACTTGCTTTTCACGAGAGAGCAATGCCGTTGTCGCGTCAAAGGAAGAGTCAATCCCAATGCGTGACAGGGATTGGCATGTTTTGTTAGCGTCTTGTCAACCTCCACGACCGCCTCGGAACCTTCTTCCAAAGAAGAAGCGTACGTAAGTACAAAGGTTTTTGGAAACCGCACGAAAGCCGTCCCCTTTTCCTTGTGTTCAGGAAATGCTTGAGGAGACTGCCAGTTGCGATAGATCAAAGGAGATAAATGTGCTGTAGCCCACACGAAACACAGGTAAAGCTGGGTTTAGTGGCGGGCGTACGCGTTCAACAAAAAAGACCCACTTTGTAGTTGTATTCTCCCCCCCTAGCCTCCGTCGAAATGAGCACAAGGCAGTCCCTCGAGTTTTTTTTTTGACGTGACGGTACAAAGCAGCTTACTTGTGCCCTGGCCGCGCTTCATAACCGCGTCGTGAGTGCCCCCGGCAGAGGGTAATCAACCACGAAACAACAATACACCCTTTTTCGATGCAAATGCGGGGGAGGGAGGGAGTGCACTACGTCGCCTTGGCTACCGTTTGGCACGTTTTTTTCGGGATACCGGGAATCACTCGCTCTCTCTCTCACACACACACACACACTGTCTCCAGCAGCACGCCCGCCCACGACTCTTTCGCATTTGTTTCAATCACGATACGTCGTCCGCTTTTTCTAGCAACCTGAAGCGCTCACCCGCCCGCACCCTGCCATGTGGACTCTTGCCTCCCACACCCCCCCCTCGCAACCATTGGTGCTGCACACGGCAACCCCATGTCCACTGTGCTCTGCGGAGTTTACTTCGCAGATTGCCACCATAAATAGAAGACAAGTCAGTGCTGCCTAGCGAGTCGCAGTCACAATCAGGGCGGGGACCCTGAGTTTTTAACTGATTGCTCAGACACGGTTGGATTCGCCTGTGCTCTGGTAGCACGGGCGGTCCTGGCTGCGACGAGCTGCGAACAGCCGCCTGACAAACCAGTCTCACACCGCTGTCCTGTCTGCAGACACTCAGGTTCCGCGCTGATGATGGTCCGCCTTATGTGTCCGTGGCTTAAAGAACCGAAACACGGCGCAGACGGGATCAGTGCGGTGTTGAGCGCATATCCATTTCCAAGCACGTTCTTGCAACACCTCCCCCATCGCTGACTTTGGTTGTAGCGGCCTTTTCTCCCGAGACGGATTTGCCTGTGCTCTCATAGCATGCCTGCTGCGACGAGCTACGAACAGCTGCCCTGCCGCACATCAGACTCATGCCGCTGTCTTGGCTGCGGACACGCGCACACACACTCTCAGGCTCTGCGCTGATGATGGTCAGACGCTATCGTGTCCGTGGCTTAACCCGGTGCAGAGCTGCTCGAGTGCACAACCATTCCAAGCACGTTTTCTTGCATATCCCCCTCGCCTCCTCGCGCGCGCCCTTGTGGTTTCTTTTTGCTACTCTCCTGTACTTGCACGTGTAAACATAACAGCGTTATCGCTCTGTTCCTATTTTCTTTTTCCCGTTGGACCGTTTTGCTTTGCTCGTTTACACACACACAACCCTGACGTGAATACCCTGCCCTCGCGGCTAGAGTGTTTGCAAGCCGACACCTCCACTGCCAGGCACAGCCAGTGCCTCGTGCACGTTTGTTTACGTTTTTGCAAACACAATCCGTATGTCAAGCGTTCGACGTTTGCCCGCAGGTTTGAACTTGATATGCGGCAGCAATCTGTGACAATAGACTGAAACTGCACAAAGGGCCTACCGTACATGCGGTTTCATGCAGCAACAATCTGTGGCGATTGACTGCACCAAAGGGCCTACTGTACGCGAGGTACGTTAGGTTTCCGGTCTCAAGCGAAAACACCCACACCCAGGGGATTAGCTGCTATATCGACTGTCAAGTCCAAATTTGGAAAAGCCGGCGGGAGAAAAGAAGAAAAAAAATGGCACTACACCATCACCCAGGCCCCCGGCAGAGGTGGCCAATGTGCGATCCGAGGCACTCAGGGCCCAGCATTGTCGTGAAGATACGTTGCGTCGCGCTGTGTTGAGCCCATTCCTGAGTGAGGACGCAAAAAGCCGTCAGCGGTCCAAATTTGGAAAATGGGCCGGAAACCAAGCTAATGCCCTGCCCACACCACCAGGGCATTAGCTTCCCATTCCAAATTCCGTCAGCTGACGGAATTTGGAAATCCGGGCGGCTCAAAAAATGAAAAAAAAAAAGTGCAAAAAACGACCTTCGATGAAAAAAGTCGTGGGAGTCCAGTGGAGGCGTGGGTTAGGCCGCTGTGCCAGGAAGCTGGCTGGCGGTCAGGGGCTTCGGTGGGTCGCCGCTGGGCATGGTGGGCTAGCTGGCAGAAGTTTGGGGCTGCCGTGGGGGTTGAGCCGAGTGAGAGAGTCGAGGCACAGAAGCACCCCGGAATTCTTGACAGATTCTTTCCGAGTCGACACAACCCCCCGTGTGATCTCCGGTCTGCATCTACTCGTGCCCACAGTATCTGGTGGATGAGTTTGAAATGGGCTGTTGCCTTCAGGAATGTGCACCAGGGGGAGCGGGGCGAGGGTCACGCAGGTGGCAAACAGTGCCACCAGTACGTTGGTCGATATGTTTAACGCGACAAACAGACTGAGAAGTGCATCCACCTGAATGTACCGTACCGTTTGCCGGGGGGCGGAGCCCCCGGGCCCCCCCTTGAAAGGTTCGGCGACCTGAACAAAAGCTTCTCGGTTTCAGAGCGGGAAAAGCAAATTGGCTACTGAGACGGAATTTGGAAAACTGAGGCAAAATGAAGCTATTAGCCTGCTCACCACCAAAAAAAAAAAAGAGAGCGAAAGAGAAAATAAATAGCCGAAAGGGCGCCCAACATCTTGGACCCAAGCAAACACTGGACGGGGGAGACCCTGCCTGAAGGAATCAACCACCCCCGGGTGGGCTAGTCTGACACAAGTTGTCAACGGGAAAAAAAAAAAAAAAAAAAAAAGAAAAGAGACATCCATAGCACCCGCACGGCGTCAAACCTCCCGATCCCTGCGACACCCTACCATCACCACTTTATCAACCGTCAGCTCCGTCATCACTACACTCTACATGCAGAGTCAAGCAGCAGATCAGCAGCGAATCTAAGCAACCTTTTCGACTATTTAACAGCAATCAAAAAGGACGCCGTCACAGGCAACTGACTGCGCGATAATTGCCGGAAACACAAAAAAAAAAAAAAACAAAACTCATCCCAAGACACCATGGAAGCAATGGAATCTCAGGATATCCGGCCTGCTCCTTTGGATACGGAATGACACCGATAAAGGACTTCTCTGAACAGCAAAAGGTAAGGGCTTACCTGGCCGCCCACCCCGACCTGACGGAAGGCAGAATCCCAGCAACCGGATTCGAGCTGCGCCCACCGCGGAGGGTGCGAAAGCCCTACGTCATAACATGGACCGAGAGGGCGCTCAGAGAAGCTGAAGCAAGCGGCGATGTCGTCAGAGTAGCAACCGACGGGAGCTACCTGGAAAAAGAAGGCAGAGGCGCTGTCGGAATTTGCGTCAACGGCAGGGCCTACGGTGCGAAGATCCATGGGAGGATCAGCTCGAGCACACAAGCAGAATTGTGTGCGATGATGGTTCTAGCGACTGCACTGAAGGAAGTCAAGCCCCACGCGATGGCCAAGCCGCGAAGCGACAGCATGAGCGCCATCGCCCGGTTAAGGAACCCCCGCAAAGGGGACCCGGTCGCCATGGTGCTGTGCACTCTCCCAGATGTGCAGTGGGCCAGGGGACACAGCGACAATGCCGACATCAACGCGGCAGACGTCGCAGCAAACGCCGCTTACCAAAAAAGCAGCACATTCAATGTCGAATGGTGCTACCGCAAGGCCAACGTTGCCAGGCTGTGCCAACGGTGGCAAGAAGACGATACCGAAGACGACAATGGTGACCTGGTGCAACTCGAAGAAAACGGACTCTTCGCGAGGAGAAACCGTACCGACAGTCGCGACACCGCGGTCCGTAATCGACTATCTACCGACGTACCACCTCGCTGCCTCAGCGCACAAGCCCTGCGGGCGCTGCGGAACCTGCATGGAGCTACGGATCTCCTCCAAGCACTCACCCGTAGAGCCATCATGCCGTTCAAAACCCGCAACGAGTGCGCCGTAGAAGGCTGCTACCACCGAGGAAGTGCAGATCATGTCCTGACGGCTGGCGATGAACGACATATTCTATGCTACGGACCCGAAGCCAACCTCACGCGCATCTTTGGACAGAGTGAGGTAACGTACAGACAAGTATTGGATGAATTTGCAGCCCGCAACACAGCAGTCATACTGTCTGTTTGCGCGCGAGTCCGCTATCAGGAGCCCAGCGGAAAAGCAACAGAATGGGCCACTTGGCTAATGCACGAGATCAAGTCTAGCTCGAAGATACGATAACACGGAACATTTTCTTTTGGGAACCCCACCGATCACCACAAGCACGCACTAAGCTGAACTTCACAAGCATCCAAAAGGTCGAAAGACACCAATCTGTACGTCCATTCGGATCGTCGGAAACACAAAAAGCGCAGAGTGGACCCTGCACGCGGTCGGAAGGATGGAGATGGCCGAAGACTGAGGTAGCAGTATGACAAGACAGTAACACGAGCACCGCCTTCAACTCTAACTGCAACAACAACAACAACAACATAGACGTCAACCCGAGCGAAATCGAGCACCCCGCGTTTCTAACCCAGTCAATCCTGTTGAGAGATGAAAGTTCAACACCGAAGCGACCCTATTTCCCCTCCAGCACATCAACGCCTTCTCAACCCTCCATTTCATCAGCACTACGCCAAGCGAGACATCCATAGCACCCGCATGGCGTCAAACCTCGATCCCCGCGACACCTTACCAACACCACTTTATCAACCGCCAGCTCCGTCATCACTGCACTCTACATGCAGAGCCAAGCAGCAGATTAGCAGCGAATCTAAGCAACCTTTTTGACTATTTAACAGCAATCATAAAAAAACGCCGTCACAGGCAACTGACAGCGCGATAATCGCCGGAAATACAAAAAAAAGGGCACCCGGGGGAGACACGATGCTGCGACTCTCGCTGCTGGCGGCGCTCGTGAGCCTCGCTGCGGCGGAGATGACGGTGCATGATTTGCACGAGGCCCTGAGCGCGTTCAAGGCGGAGAGCGAGATGATCGAGATCACCGGCGCGGCCGAGGTGAAGCTCGTCGTGATGAAGGATCCGATCCCGGGCGGCGACCCGCAGCCGCAGGAGGCGCTGGTCTGGCTGTCCGCGGACGGGATCCACTTCAAGTCGACGTGGACGACGCCAAATGACGGACTGTTCGACTTCCCCACCGTCAACAACTGGAACGCGGCGTACGGGTTCGCGAGGGTGTCGCTCGTCATGAACGACGACGGGTCGGCGACGTTCATCGTCATGCAGATGGACCAGATGCTCGACACTAGGCAGGTCACCCGGGTCTTCTTCCACGCCTTCGTTGGCAACGCCCTCAGCATCTTCAAGAACTCCGTCCAGCACTTCGACCAAGAATTCATGGTGTGTGATCCTCCTCCCGCAGTAGTAATTTTGTTGCATTAGTGTGTGGGCCTCTGAAGCGTGGATGATGCCTCTCGCGCTGCTCCCCTCTTGAGGTTCCTGGCTCATGCCAAAGCGCGGCCGGGAGGCCACAACGACACCCAGTAGGCCGCCCCCGCGGCGGCGCAACACAAGCGCGTTCCATCTGCTGTAGCGTAGACACGGAGTGTGCATAGTGCGTTGCTCAGGGTAGTCGAAGGCTCTGACAATCACACTAATGCAACAAATTTCGGGTGGTGACCCCTCCGAACAGTCTCCCTGGCCCTGGCCCACGCCTGATGCCGCAACCCCTTAACCCGGGCGGCGGCGCTTTGGCATGAGCCAGGAACCTCAAGGGGAGCAGCGCGAGAGGCATCATCCACGCTTCAAAGGCCCACACACTAATGCAACAAATTTCGCCTGATGCCGCAACCCCTTAACCCGGGCGGCGGGAGCCATCGTTGGATGCACTCCTCGCTCGTTTCTACGCTACGTTTGCGTCGGTTGGCGCGCCGGGGACTGCGTTGCATTGGGTGGCGGTGTGAGTCTGGTTTGTCAGGCGGCTGTTCGTAGCTCGTCACAGCCAGGACCACCCGTGCTACCAGAGCACAGGCGAATCCTCACGGGGAGGAGGCCCCTGCAACCGTGTCTGAACAATCAGCTAACAAACTCACCCCGCCCTGATTGTAACTGCGACTCGCTAGGCAGCACTGACTTGTCTTCTTTTTACGGTGGCAGGCTGCGAAGTAAACTCCGCAGGGCGGGTGCTGGCCCGGAGTTGCGGCGTCGGCGGTGGTCCCGTGGTACATTTCCAAAGCAGGGGAGTTTTTTGGTGCTGACAATCTTGCGGGTTGCCCTTCAATGTATTGGGCGCTGGCTAAAAAGACGCCGGCAGCGGGTGGGTTGATCAGAGTTCCTACCTGTAGATGACTCAGGGTAACTACAAGTGAAGGGAAAACGATCAACCGGCACGCACAAACAAAACAAAGCGCCTGTCTTTTTCGCCGGCAGCGGGTGGGTTGATCAGAGTTCCTACCTGAAGATGACTCAGGGTAACTACAAGTGAAGGGAAAACGATCAACCGGCACGCACAAACAAAACAAAGCGCCTGTCTTTTTCGTAGTAAACTTGCGAGTCGTGAACGGGGAAACGCTCGCAGCGAGTTCGAGGAGGAGAATTGCCTCGAGTTTGGTGTTTACTCACGCGGCTTGTGCAGCCCATCGTCACACGCGAGTTCAAGATTGCTGCGTTTACCGCGAAAAAGTATTGAAAACTCCCACACAGAACGCCGTCATTGTGAACGCCGCCCACGTCGAATAGTGCAGGAATGATGCATGCTCGAGTGTCCGGTGTCCCCTCGTAGACACCACCCAACACTAGCACTAGCGTGACACTATTGCACACAGCTGTATCTGAAAAGTGATCCGAGAGGCATCGTGTGGCACTGTTCTTTGGTTGCACCAGACCGTATGTGTTGGTATGAGAAGATGGTGCTTGAATGGAGCGGGGGCCCGTGATGGTACTTCGTCGTACCAACGACACGCGTCCTATGTACCATGAGGCATGAGCTAGCTAGGATGGGCACGCGACAACCAACCACGCTGCGTCCAGCAGCACATCTACTACATGCCACGCAGGATGTGCACAATCCCATACACCCGCCAGCATCAGAGGATACTGCACACCTGTACACCTGTGGGTGTGGATCCTTAACATAGGCAAGACCACCCTCCCTATACTACCGGGTGGGCCTGCTTGCTCCAGCAGTCGGCTGACGTTTGTTGCCCCTCCTCAGTGGCAGGGCGCGTCAGCCAGGCCCACCCGGGAAGCAGAGCCGAACGCAGAATGCACGTGTCCTCGCCTTTCGGCGGCTTGCAGTTCACACAAAACCGCCACCGGATTCATTCGCGCCGACCCGAGTGGGAAGGTTTCGACATCCTTTTCTTCCAGTTCCTCGCCCGCACGACCTGGCCTCGCATAAGCACCAGGCCTCATATGCTTCAACATAGACTCTCACAGACTGCGCGGTGTCAACACACATACTCACAGATTGCATGGCATCAGCCTAGAACATTGCTTGGCCCTTGACCCGCGCCCACGGCAAGATCCTTTTTTTGGTGGCCTCATCACCCACACGACTCTGGGAGACGGGGGGGTCCGGGGGGCTTCGCCCCCCGGCGAACGGTATGGTACATCAAATTGGGCCAAATTGGGGGTCCGAGCGTACCGTGCCCCCCCGGCGCACGGTACGCTACACCGGGTACAGGTACAGTCCCGGGTGTGTGACGGTAGACGTCGGCTTGATGCTGTTTTTTAGCGAAAATTTTCATGTTACGCTCGTGTTACGCTGTTTTACAGCCAAATTGGGCATGTTACGCTCGTGTTACGCTGTTTTGCAGTCAAATTGGGCATGTTACGCTCGTGTTACGCTGTTTCACAGCCAAAAAGGGCATGTTACGCTCGTGTTACGCTGTTTTTTAGCGAAAATCCTCATGTTACGCTCGTGTTACGCTGTTTTACAGTCATATTGGGCATGTTACGCTCGTGTTACGCTGTTTTTTAGCGGAAATTATCATGTTCCGCTCGTGTTACGCTGTTTTACAGCGAAAATCTTCATGTTACGCTCGTGATACGCTGCTTTACAGCCAAATTTGTCATGTTACGCTCGTGTTACGCTGTTTTTTAGCGAAAATTATCGTGTCACTGTGGAGCCACTGTGAACCCACTGTGAACCCACTGTGAACCCACTGTGGACCCACTGTGGACCCACTGTGGACCCACTGTGGACCCACTGTGGACCCACTCTGGACCCACTGTGGACCCACTGTGGACCCACTGTGGACCCACTCTGGACCCACTGTGGACCCACTGTGGACCCACTGTGGACCCACTCTGGACCCACTGTGGACCCACTCTGGACCCACTCTGGACCCACTGTGGACCCACTGTGGACCCACTGTGGACCCACTCTGGACCCACTGTGGACCCACTGTGGACCCACTGTGGACCCACTGTGGACCCACTGTGGACCCACTGTGGACCCACTGTGGACCCACTGTGGACCCACTGTGGACCCACTCTGGACCCACTCTGGACCCACTCTGGACCCACTCTGGACCCACTGTGGACCCACTGTGGACCCACTGTGGACCCACTGTGGACCCACTGTGGACCCACTCTGGACCCACTCTGGACCCACTGTGGACCCACTGTGGACCCACTGTGGACCCACTCTGGACCCACTGTGGACCCACTGTGGACCCACTCTGGACCCACTCTGGACCCACTCTGGACCCACTGTGGACCCACTGTGGACCCACTGTGGACCCACTCTGGACCCACTGTGGACCCACTGTGGACCCACTCTGGACCCACTGTGGACCCACTCTGGACCCACTCTGGACCCACTGTGGACCCACTGTGGACCCACTGTGGACCCACTCTGGACCCACTGTGGACCCACTCTGGACCCACTGTGAACCCACTGTGGACCCACTGTGGACCCACTGTGGACCCACTGTGGACCCACTGTGGACCCACTCTGGACCCACTGTGAACCCACTGTGGACCCACTGTGGACCCACTGTGGACCCACTGTGGACCCACTGTGGACCCACTGTGGACCCACTCTGGACCCACTGTGAACCCACTGTGGACCCACTGTGGACCCACTGTGGACCCACTCTGGACCCACTGTGAACCCACTGTGGACCCACTGTGGACCCACTCTGGACCCACTCTGGACCCACTGTGAACCCACTGTGAACCCACTGTGAACCCACTGTGAACCCACTGTGGACCCACTGTGGACCCACTGTGGACCCACTGTGAACCCACTCTGGACCCACTGGCCAAAAAAGGGGGTCGTCAGGAACAAGCAGAAGGTCGAAGGACACCAATCTGCACGCCCATACGGAATTTTCAGAAGCACGCAACCTCTCGACACAGCCAACACGAACAACAACCGCATCCACCTCTCAACACAGGGCACAAACAACCCCTCGCATTTAAGCAAGAAGAACCAAACACACGCACACTCTCTCATTCACCCACTCACACACTCACACCCACTCACTCTCTCACACACACACACACACTCTCTCTCTTTCTCTCTCTCTTTCTCACACGGCAAAAGAACCCATCCATATCTCAGCAGAAGAAACAAAAAGCAAAAGCTCGCTTCAAAAGAAAAGCAAAAAAAAGCTCACGCGAACTTCTTACCTCTAAAACAAAAAGAGAGAAGAGCAAAAGAAGAAGGAAGAAGAAGAAGAAGAAGAATCAGCAGCCCCGAACCCGCCGACAAAAACCAGAAAAAAAAAAGAGAAAAAAAAAAAAAAAGCGAAGAAGATGACCGGCGGACGCAGAAGCGGCATCCCGGCCGGCGACGACGTCGTGTTCATCGGCGGGATCCCGCAGGAGGTGACGCAGGGCGACGTGCGCAGCCTGCTCAACCGCGTCGTTGGCGGCGTGCAGCGCGTCCGGTTCATGATCTGCCACAAGACCCGGCACCACAAGGGGTTTGGATTCGCCCGGTTCACCGACGCCCAGTCGGCCGACAAGGCCATCCAAATCAGCAAGAAGCGCGGGCTCCGCCTGGGATTCGGTGTCCTGAACCTGGGACCGTCGAACTACAAGCCCGACAGCAGCGACGAATCGTCGAACCACGACAGCTCAAACTCATCGGAGCACATGCACAGGCGGCCGGAGGACGTTCCGGAGGAATTCGACCTTCCGGGGCTGCTGGAGGAGGATGACGACGATGCTGCGGGCCACGCGATCAACGCGCCGGCCCTCAACGCTTTCTCGCAGTACCTCAAGCTCCCCGCGCCGCAGCAGCAGCCGCAGCAGCTGCCGCAGCAGCAGCAGCAGCAGCAGCATGCCGGCGCCCCGGTCGCAGCGAACGCGGTCCTCAACGGGCAGGTCATCCACATGCTGCTGCCTGCTGCCGCCCAGCAGCAGCAGCAGCCGGCCTTCGCCTCGCACCCCGGCGCCCCCCAGCAGCCCCTCAACCACCAGTTCGCCTCGATGACCATGAACTCGCAGTCGTACTTCCTCGTGCCTTCTTCGTACCTCTTCCCGCAAACCGCCCCTTGTGCCATCACCCAGGGCCAGGTGCCCATGCCCACCGTGTAGTCTGCGCACTCGTCACACACACACACACACACACACGCACGCAACAGCACGGAACACCGACGACTATGACAACTTTAAAAAAAAAAATTGACAACGAGTAACGTACTTGGGCGCTGCCCGAGGAGCAACGCCCACTCCATGCTGAAGACAGCAAACCGTTGACCCACCTGCGCAAAAGTTTGCACGAAAAATGTCTTCCCCAACCGCCAACCGTCTTCGAAAAAAAAGAGTTGAAAAACGAGCTAAAAATATCTCGTGTATACCTTTCCGAGCAAGTTTCCAATAGTTCGGAAGACAACTGAAGCGTCTCGCCGCATTTGTCGCTCGTCTGTCGGGGGTACAAAAGAGGGCAAAGTCTCTGCGAACAACGCGCAGCAAAAGTTTCTCGTGTCGTCTACCTTTTAACAAATACACCAAAAAAACAACCCGCGATCTTATAATGCTTTCTTGCTCTAAGAGAACCCCCCGCCTCACAAGTCAAACGGAGACTTCAAAAAACCGACCGCTTACTACAAGAAACAGTCTAGAACCCAGTTAGCAACGGTCACACGGAGACCCTAAACCCCCGGGATTTCAAGCGAACTTTAACTCTATAACGGGGAAACCCCGTCGTTTCGACCCGAGATCAGATTTCCAACATTCGAAGAGGGGGAAGTGTTACTCCAGTGAAACACCCTTGACGTGCGTCAAACAGAGACCGTCTTCCTGTTGGGAACTGCTCGGAAAAAAATTAGGGGGGGGGGGGGGGTTGGATGGTACTTACCGATGAACGATTGCACTGTTTGTCTTTCCTTTTTTCTTTTTGCCTTTTTTTCCCCCACCCCCTCAAACAGTTGCACACACCTTACGCTGCGCAGATTCTGCGCGTAGCGGGGAAAAGAGCCCCGCTTTGATCGCTGTGCTCGTGCCGCAGAGCCAACATCGAAGGGTCAAACAAAGCACTTCGCTCTGCAAAGGGTCGGGGAGACTGAAAAAGACGCAGGGATTCTAGTGGTTGAACCGTGTTAAAATAGGTTCGCCGTGGGCGAATATTTTAGCGACGATGTTTCCTGAAGGTTCGCCGAGGTCGATCATTGAAAATGATATTGGCAAACCCACCGTCTCCCAGGCTCTCATGGTTTATTTGAGTGTGTCTGCAGGGCAATTTCCACCGTGCTTGAGATCCGTCCGCAGCACTCGGCGGGCGTTCGTTTTTTGCCTACTCTCGGCGTGCCTGAGCTTCGTTGCACGCACTTGGGGTTCATTCTTTTTTGCGCTGATCGCAGTAGATTCCACCGCGACGTAGCGGGCGAAACGTCTTCGTCTTTTCTTTGCCGTCTTCGGCTTCTTCTCGACATTTTCGAACTTCGCTGGTTTCAGTTTGTCGCTGCAGAATGTCTTTCTCCCTTCTGAGCCTGCTCGTTGATGCGAATCACCTCAGTCCGTAGCTCGAAATCCTGCCTCGCAGGCCTTTACAAACAAACAAAGAAAAAAACTGCCTGCTGGATTTCTTGACGAGGGTTTCACAAAATATACGAAGTTACAGCAAGAAGGGTCCCATTGCCGAAGGTCGCTATAAAAGTCTCGGAGTCTCAAGCGAAACTTTCACTACGCGAAAGAACCCCCCCCCCCCCCCACCAAACGAGACCGGCGAAATAACGTTAAAATTCAAGTATCAACCTACCCATGCTCTCACTCAGGTGCACAACGCGAGGGATATCACGACCCAGTTGTTATGGAAAATTTCACAAGTGGATTCTCACATCATCAACATGCGATCATACGTTTTCTATGATGTCTTTTTTAGAGTACAAGATTTTCTTGTGTCAACAATGCATTGTTGGTCCTAAAAATTAGTAGTTGGCAGCGTACTACATGAAACTTACCAAAGCAGGTGAGTTCCGCTAGTGCGCACCAACAAAAGAAAGCGCCATACTAATTCTCTTTAGCCACATGCAATGTGTGAGGAAACTGAACCGCCCAGGTAAGACTTTCTGATCATGATCATTTGCCACGTCCAGGATTTGGGCTCAGTGCGCTCAGCGAAAACTCTAGTTTCCCTTTTCCACTTTCGCCTACTCTCGCGGTGTACAGTTGCCAATGCATTGTTGGGTGCTAAAAAATTCTCAAGCGAACTTTAACTCTGAACAAATTAGTAGTTGGCAGCGGGAAGCTTTCCAAAGCAGGTGAGTTACGCTAGTGCGCACATCACGAAGTGTGTCACACGTTCTGCCGTGTAGTGTAGGCATATCGCGTGTCCATAGCAACCGGTCGTGCTCCAGGGGAAGAGGGGCGAATACGAAAGACTTCCAGTCTAAAAGGTGAGGCGCCCCTTTTTTTCCCCCCACCCCCCTCCCTTCCGTAATCATGCAGCGGACAAACCCGTCCGTTGGTTGCACAGGGGCCCCCGCACCTTAGCAATCCCACTTTCCCCGTCCTCCGGGGTAGCAAGGAATTGTAGCGGTGAACATGAAGCAGCCCCGAGCAAGCCCACGCTCAGTACCCAGACGGAGCTGACCCGAGGTGGGCGTCGGGGCGAGGGAAACAAAAAGCACACCAACCATCGCTTGACGGTTGGCAACACAACAAGTCTTAACGTGGCTTCCAGCCCCGCCCCCCCCCCCTCATCCAGTCTAACCAGTTAACGGCGCAACAAACGATTCCTGCGTTTTGCTGCGAATTTGCACACGGTGAACGCCAGCCTCGAAAGCGCGGGAGTATGCGTAAGCGTTCAACAAAAAAGACCCATTTTGCATGTAAGCACAAGGCAGCCCCTCGAGTATTTTTGTGGTCTGACTGACGAAATGCAATTTGTCAAGAACGAAAAAAAAACCGATCGATAGCAGCGTACTATTCTCACTCCCGTCAGATGAACAACACAGGTTTGGAGGAAGTGCGCACAAACGAAGGAAGCGCCCGATCCGTTTACTTTGGGGTTCACTCTACAACTCCCGGATCCCTGAGTCTGAGCGAAGTTACATTCCAAAAGGCAAGATCGATCTAACGGTTACGCAAGCAGGCGGGCACGACCATTAACTACTGCCGTATGTACGGATATGGGGACGTGCTTGCGGGCTGGATTTCACCGTGCAATAGTCCCTTTTGTAAAGTCTTCCCCCCCCCCCCCCCCCCCCCCCCCCCCCAAAAAAAAAAAAAAAAAAAAAACAAGAAAAAAGCAAAAAGGTGGTCGCAGCAGGGGCGAAGCGGGACACTTGGTAGCTCCGCCTGAAGGCGGGCCGTCCTCGGTTCTCGATCGCATCTACGCGGCCTTATGACCCACCCCGTAGTTAAGTGAACACACAGGGGGATGAAATGTGCTGTAGCCCACGCGAAACACAGGTAAAAGTCTGGGTTCGGCGAAAGTGTTTCGTTCAAGAAGAAATACCATGTCAGGGGGAACCAGGTAAAGGGTGGGGGTCGATAAATAACACCTGTGTTATTATTCGATTTTGTCGAATTTGTAAAAAAAAAAATTCCGGGTAGCCGAGCAGTAGCAGGGTCAAATAGTGGTAGTGTTTTTTAGACAACCAGACGTGTGTCAAATAACTGTTATTATTCGACCCCCCCATTAGGGCAGCACCCTACCTAACAAAGTTTACACTGCAACGCCCCGGGCGGGGGAGAAAAAAAATTGCTGCGAAATGAATCGGCCGGCAAGCCGGCAGATAGCGCGCACACTTAATAAGTACCGGTATGCAAAAAAAAAGAAGAAACGAAGTCGTCAGACATCAGAACGACGTATATCGTCGACCGCACAAAAAAACAAGGCAACTGACTGCGCGATTATCGCCGGAAACACAAGAGAAGAAAATATTAGTCACCAGACATCAAACCGACGTCAATTCGTCGACCGCGCAAAATAGCGACCGCCAAAAGGCACTTGCCACCCAAACGACGTGCCACTTCGATCCGCGCACTCCAAAACCTAGGTGGGAACATGGGTTCAAAGCGCGCAAACAACAACAAAGACAAGGAAACCGACAGCTTCGCTTTCTTTTTTATTGTTTGTTCGGGTAACCCCCCCTGTAGTGATCTCCGCGTCCGTTTGCTTGTGTACCAGTGAGGCCGGTCGGCCGTTGTGCGTATCTTTCTCGCGGCGCCTGCGATCGGAGGGGACGGGGAGAATAAAACTATCCCCGGACTGCGAAGCCGGCGGATGCAAATTATTGCCGCAGGTTCTTGACGCTTGTATTCTCGGTTGCAAGGAGCAGCGAAGCGCCAAGCGCGCGCCGGGTGTAAACCTAGCACTTTTAGAGTGTGAAACGGCGAGGGCTACAATTTATATGTGTACTGGACTTTTTCGCCGCAGTGGCAAGTTATATGAGCCCTGTCTGGACCGTTTAGACACTCAGTTAGCCACCAGCTGCATATGAAGTGCTGAACGCGACGATCAAGGCGAGCTACATCACGTGCGAAGATGACCGGCGTTTGCAGTTATTATCGCCACGGACTCTTTGCATTTAGGCAGGGAATGGAATTGGCTCATTGCAGCTTCTAGTCCGAGGGACAACGAACATACCTCGGTTGACTTGTTTTTGATGCGTTCTCTCCCTCGCCTCTCGGTCTCTCGGTCGGAAAAGGTTGCGTTGGCAGAAACGGTGAAGATAATTACTGTCGCAGGGTTGATGAAATGAAAGCGAGAATCTGGTGTAGGCCCTGTTTATTAGATTCACGGTTGCCCGATCTCGCACCTACTTTCCGATACCAAATCGATGCTCTATTCCAACACTTTCGGTCTCTCTGTTTGTACCACCGAAAGCCGGATGGCTGACAGAATCGCCGCATAAAAGAACCTGCGGCAGCCTCCTCTAACACATCGCTTCGCGAATAAAAGGTCCCCCGGCGTCCGGTAAGGAAACATACACGCGCGCTTTTTTTGACTACTTCCCCCGCCCACCCCCCCACCCCAGGTTTCGCTCCTGTTTTGCTCACCACCCTAGTATTGAGCCGGTCCGTCCTTATCTCTGGACGGAAGACCGAGTGGATGTTGGGCAAGCTGGAAACAATTTGCGCCCGTAACAGCTGGAACGATGCCGTGCCTGAATATCCGCACGACGTACCCTATGTTCAGTGGGAGTTGAGATTCTCTGTCAAGATGCTAGCCGCCGCCATAGGGCGGGCTATTGCCAAAAGGAGGAGAGCCCGCGAAACAACGTGCCAACACACGCCTGCCAGGCGGTCTCGTCCGCCTGTCAGAACGCCCCCGGCTGCGCCACCATCGGTGCAACAATCATCTTTGACAGGGCCACGGCTCGCTCCGCGCCCACGGCGCAACGACTTGCGCCCGCCGTAGTAGTACGGGATAGTAGTGGGGCGACCGGATACTCCTCGGAGAGATGGTCCCTGCACTCTAACTCGTCTCTCTCTCTCTCTCTCTATCTCTTGAAGCTGCATCGAAGTGCATGCCGCTGTTTAGTGAATCACGGTCCACCACGGTCTATCAGGTCCCTAGAGCTGCATCGAACTGCCCGGTGCTGTATTCTTCGGTCTATCACGGTCTATCAAGAGAGGGGATGGACCGGCTCAAGTATGCAAAATATCCACCAACCAGACTCGCATCGCTGTTCTGTGGAACACTCAGCCCCGCTGCTGATCGTCCGCCTTGACTGTGTCCACGGCTGGCCACCCGCACGCAGTGCAGACGGACGCGGTGTTGAGCACATACTTGACACGTTCCAAGCACGTTCTTACAACTCCACCCCCGCAAACTTTCTTACCTCCTTACTTCCCCGAAACCAGTTCCAAACTACAACGACCCCCCCCACCCCGAGCAAAACACGCCACTCGGCACGGCTGCCGTCAGCAAACAACCAGAAGCAGCCACCACACTTTTTTGAGCGCTTTGCCATAATATTATCTCTGTTACCCTCCCCAACCCGGGCTTCCTTATTACCCCTGCAAACCCGTGAATAGGTGCTACGGGAGTATCTGGCAACCGCTGCTTAACAGTGCTCACGTGCATGTTAATCCGTGTGGTTCATGTACTTAAAAGAACTCAATGCTTAACAGTGCTCACGTGGGCGGTGTCTTCGGACAGCTCCTCGTGATGTTCGCATCACAAAACAAAGAAGACAGTGAAATGGTCGGGTTTCGCTCGCGACCGTTTCCTGAACAATCCTTCACTAAATCCGCGGTTAAATAACCTGGCCTCAGTGGTGCAAGCACCACGCGCTCTTCAAACCCAAGAAACATTTTCTCCCCCAAACAACAACAAAAAAAAGAAGAATACTGCGCGCCGAACCCACCACCCTCCCCAACCCGGGCTTCCTTTTACCCCTGCAAACCCGTGAATAGGTGCTACGGGAGTATCTGGCAACCGCTGCTTAACAGTGCCACGTGGGCGGTGTCTTCGGACAGCACCTCGTGATGTTTGCATCACAAAGCAAAGAAGACAGTGAAATGGTCGTTACCTGGTCGGGTTTCGCTCACGACCGTTTCCTGAACAATCCTTCACTAAATCCGCGATTAAATAACCTGGCCTCAGTGGTGCAAGCACCACGCGCTCTTCAAACCCAAGAAACATTTCCCCCCCCCCAAATATTATTAGCCACATGCAATGTATGAGGAAATAGAACCGCCCGAGACCTTCTCTCTCTCATTTACCAATTTTTGCCACCTGAAGCCAGTCCACGATTTGGATTCAGAGTAGTGCGGCAACAAAAAAAAAAAAAAACTTACAATCTTGCGGGGTTTCGCCCCCGCAGTGTGTTGCGTTGCGAAGGCTAAAAGAACGCAGGTACCTCCTGCACCGGTTAAAAAGGAAAAAAAGTCGATCAACCGGCACGCAGACATAAACTTTGACTTTTAAAAAAATACTACAATGCTACAATACCGAAGCGTCTGTCTTTTATTTCCAATTATTTTGCGGTGCACAAAAGACCTCTCTTCGAGCCTCGGAATTCGCTCAATGCTCGTGTTTTTCTGGAGTATGCAAATACTGCAGGGATCGTCGGCTAGACTTCTTGACTTTGCGCTGCTCACGATTGCGAGAGTCGGAAACCCCTATCGCACCCTACGAACCGTTTTCGTGAGAAAAGCGAAGAATACAAAGACCCTGCCCCATTGACTAAATATACACGCACACACCTCTTTTGCTGAACCACAAAAGAACCCATTCGACAAAAGGTCACCCGGGGACTTTAAAATCCCGGATTCTCTAGCGAACTTTTTGCTGCAAAGAAAAAAAAAAAAAAAAAACAAGAAACCATAATAACACGAAGGTCACCCGGATGACTTGAAATTTCCCGGAGTCTCTCAAGCGAACTATCGCTCTAAAAAAAAAAAAAAAAAAATCGATCAACTGCCTTCGGGTAGCAAGTCTGACACTAGTTGTCGTCGGGGAACAAAAAAAGACTCGAAGAAAAGTCCCTCCCCATATTATATTGTAGGTGTCATGTTTCAGGCAGCGACCTCCGAATATTTGTGTTCTGAACAGCGCACTTGTACCGAAGGGAGCATTTCCGGAACAGCGGTTGCACAGAAAAAAATTGAACGAAGCCAACGAAAAAAAAAATATTTCACGTGGGGGACAGGGTTGACCATTCTGGAAAGCTGCACCTTCTTCGTGTAGTTGGGTGTCTTGTGGATGTGCATGGAAAAAACAGGGGAGATCTCATTGTCTTGCATCAGGCCGTACCGTTAACCGCAATAGGTCTCCTAGGCTAAAGGTTTCTGGCCGACAGAATGTAGGTAAGGGAAGCCGGCATAAATAGAAGGAAGGCTCGTTCAGGAGAGTCTCCGGAGAGGGTCGTATCCTGTCCCGCGAAGAGCGACCACAGAAGCTTTTTTTAGAGTGCAAGTCCAGCCAGGTTTTTGCCTTCAGGGGGTTTTTTTTTTTCATCGTCATCGATCAGTTGATGCTGATCGTCTGGTGCTTCGTTTATCAGTGCAAGACCTCAACCCCGGAAATGTTCCCGAGGCATTGCAAATGTGTGCCAAAAGTGTTAAGCCTGGGCTAAGCCAACGAACCAACGTTCGCAGACGAACGCAACACGACGACATTCGCAGGCTTCGAACGTTTTATCCCTGTTCGGCGTTCTCGCCAAATCCGCTTGCTTTTTTGCTTGTGTTTTCGCGCATATTTCTCTCTTTGAAGTCACGTGCAACGTGTGAAGAAACTGAACCGCGTGAGGACCCTGTGCGGTTCATGATCGATTGCCGTGTGCAACCACGTCCAGGATTCGGGTTCAGGGTAGTGAGTGTCAACTAAAGTAGCCCTCGTTTGCTTCGCACGAGAAGAGAAAAAAAAGCGCATCGCAAAAGCATGTCAACAGCAGACGAGAGCAAAAAAAGAAGGAAAAAAAATGAATACGCGATTTGCTTTGCTTTCTGCGGAGTACTGAACTCGGTTTTGCGAAGCAGCCAGCCTGTCCTTTCTCTCTCGGCATACAGTCAGCGCGGTATGCGATGGCCAATGAGAGCACATGCAGGTGGGTGGGGAGTGGCCCGAGAACTGCTAAGGCGCGACTACCGCCTTGTCCCGCACAGATCCGTTCGATCCAGCAGCGGGTTTTTCCTTGCACCCTGTAACCATGGAAACCAACGTCCAGGACAAAGCGTTCAACGAAAAACAATTCTCTCCCTCTTCTTGATGCTAACATCAACCGTGCATAGAGGCAGTGCTCTGCCTAAACGAAACTAAGATTTTCCCCATCATCATTTTTAGAGTTAAAGAAAAGAAAATCTTTGTGTTAACAATGCATTGTTGGTACTAAAAATTAGTAGTTGGCAGCGTACTACATGAAACTTACCGAAGCAGGTGAGTTCCGCTAGTGCGCACAAACAAAACTCAACTGTGGTTTGGCCGTAGCGCGTCTTACTTCTATTTCTATTTTATTTTTTTTTCGCGCTGGATTTTTCGCTCAATTATTTGCTCATGGCAATTGCCCTTCGATGAGCGGTGGTGCCTCGCACGCAGGCAAAGCAAAACACTCTAGAAAACTATTTTCGCGAGGGATTCGCCATGCCTGTCTATTGTTTCCATACTACCCGTGTATCCTCTCACCCCCTGTATCCACGCGCTGCGAAGACCAAATAATCCATTTTTGCCTGAAACTCCCTCCAGCGGACTTTCAAGCGCACTCCCTTTTCCTGGAAAAAGGGTTGCCTAGTGCTCAAAACGAAGAAAACAGTCTCAGAAAACACCAAGCGATTGATACTTCTTGCTCGCATCCGTACAGTCTTACTCGCAAAGTGCCAAAACTTCCCCGGGGGGACACCTGCACCGGTAAAGCTACCGCTCCTCAAAATACTCTGAAGAGGAATATAGGTGTGGTGCGCTTCGCGGGCTCCTAGCTGTCCCACCGGGCGTTTTTTTTTTTTGTTTTTTTTGGACGAAGAAAATGAAAAAAAGTAAATGGGACTCACAGAAAAGACATCTCAACGCAAAAGAGAAACAGTCTAAAAAAAAAAAGAAAGAAACAGACGAAAACAAGTTTATAAAAAGGAATCCAGCCCGAAGGATCTTGCCTCACCTTGCCGTCGCTTTGAACAAAGTCAATACCACCCCCCATCCCTAGTATCCTGGAAAACATGCGCTACTCTTCCCCCTCGTTTGCCTGTGTCCTGAGGCGCTACGACATTTAGCAACGAATCATCCGCACAGTGGTCAAACGATTCGCATTATCGCATATTTATCGCACTTGGGATTTTGGCGCCAATTATCGCATTTTCATTCGCATTATCGCACGGTTGAAAACCTGGGCAAAATGCAGTACTAGGGACTATCATATTATCGCACCGATTATGTGCGATAATTATTGTCGCATGCGAATCGTTTGACCACTGTGCGGCCCCGCCCCCTACCCGTATGCTAGCATCAAACACACGCATGAGAGGCAGACAGTACTGCTTAAACATCGAACTAAGATTTTCCACCCACAGCGCCGCCCCAACGGAATCAACACAGATAAAGCAGCGTTTTTCGAGGGTGAATTCCTCCCACCACCCCATCCCACTGCATCAAAAACATCTTGTTTCATTTTTTTTTCGAGACATTGCAATGTGTTCCAAGAATGTAAGCCTGAGCAATGAGCGAACCAACACCAAACTGAAGATCATGTCACTGTCACAGTTTACATGTCCGTGCTTCACATGGAGATCCCTAACTCAAGACATACCAGGTGAAAAAGAAGAAGAACAGCCTGAAGAGAGGGCCCAAACTCGTTCTCAGTGATTTATATATGGGTCTGGGGCTCGGGGCCACCCCGAGCGCGAAAAAAAAATTGAATTAATTTTGGGCTGGGGGTTGGGGTGGGGCCGGGTCACTATCAACCGGGATCAGCGGGGGTGAGCCACAGAGGAGGGACGAAGCCATGACGAAGTCATGGCGAAAGCCATGGCGAAAGCCATGGCGAAAGCCATGGCGAAAGCCATGGCGAAAGCCATGGCGAAAGCCATGGCGAAAGCCATGGCGAAAGCCATGGCGAAGCCATGGGGGCAGGAAGGGGAAAGAGGAGGCAGGAGGGCCAGGGGCGGGAGGCGAGACCTTGGCTACCAATTCTAATTAAATTTGGATTCAAAATTGAACGTTGACTACTAATTCAAATTAAATTTGGGATCGGAAATTGGACGTTGACTACCAATTCTAATTAAATTTGGGATCCGACATTAGACGTTGACTACCAATTCTAATTAAATTCAGAATCGGAAGTTGGACGTTGACTACCAATTCTAATTAAGTTTGGGATCCGAATTTGGACGTTGACTACCACTTCTAATTAAATTTTGGATACGACATCAGACGTTGACTACGGATTGTAATTAAATTTGGAATCCGAAACTGGACGTTGACTACCAATTGTAATTAAATTTGGGATCCGAAACTGGACGTTGCCTAGCAATTCTAATTAAATTTTGGATTTGGCATCAGACGTTGACTACCAAGTCTAATTGGTTGTGGATCCGAACCTAGACGTTGACTACCAATTTTAATTAAATTTGGAGCCAAACCTGAACGTTGACTACCAATTCTATTTAAATTTGGAATCGGAAATTGGACGTTGACTACCAATTCTAATTAAATTCAGGATCGGAAATTGGACGTTGAGTACCGATTCTAATTAGATTTGGGGTTCGGCATCAGACGTTGACTACCGGTTCTAACTGAATTTGGATTCAATACTAGGAGTTGACCGGCGCGGATATTCTTCGCTGTACCGTACCGTGCGCTGGGGGCGCTGCCCCCCAGACCCCCCCTGTCTTACAAATTAGCTTAACCATTTCGTCTGATTCTTGTTCCAACACTGAGGTTGGGTGGGTTGGGCTGGGCTGCCCTGGTAGTGCTTGCCTCTTGACTACCAATTCTGCCACAGGACCCCGAGGGCGAAAAGGACCATTCTGCAGAGGAGGAAAAGCTATATAAATCCCTGCTCGTTCTGCTCAAAAAAAAAAAAAACCCAAACTGATCGTCCTTCGGGATCGACGGTAACACAAAAAAACTTGGGGGTCGTCGGAAACGCAAGAACGTGGTGAGACTTCACTCCACCACACACGTGATGCGGCGGACCCAATTATA
The DNA here is from genome assembly GCA_030068145.1 of Diplonema papillatum. Taxonomy (NCBI): domain Eukaryota; phylum Euglenozoa; class Diplonemea; order Diplonemida; family Diplonemidae; genus Diplonema; species Diplonema papillatum. The sequence goes on along the minus strand of JAPJBO010000072.1, from coordinate 95,618 downwards.
CGAAAACACACCATATACTGAGGAGCCTCCCGTAAGAAAAGACCCTTTCTGAAAAGGACGTGCTGGCACTGATTTTGCATACAATATTTGCGATCGCGGGTAGTGCCAATGACGGGTTCAATCCGGCGACAATCTTCCACCACTGTTCTGGCTGACGCTTGTTCGCAAGATGCCAGACGGATTCATCTTCATAGCCGTTAGTCTTGGTCAGAAATTCCAAGAGTTCTGCAGCCGAGTAGTTTTCTTCGAGACCGAAGATCCTGCAAGCATGTAAGTAAGGTATGTGGACAATGGCCGAAACCACACCAATGACCAACAACCAAGGTCCTCTTACCTCGTGTAGCCACCACTCTTACGACACTCAGAGCATCTTCCTTCCCATAGCGACGAAGGTCACCCGGAGACTTTAAACCCCCGGAGTTTCAAGCGAACTTTCACTCTGAAAAAAGCGAAGGGGAGTTCTGAAGGAGTGTGCGGAATGTGCCGTGCGCCCCATACCCGAAAGCACAGGTAAGTGGCGATGTGGCATGTGGGGTAATGCGACCTCTACCCGCCAGAACCCGTACTCTTAGAGCAGAATGGGGGTCTAACTCCATCTGGGAAACCTTCTTTTGAGCACGAATCGCATTTCGCGGGGCATTCAGTCCGTTGCACGCGGCCTTTGATGATGATGTTCGTGGTGCGTTTCGGCATTCGCTGGAACGCGACCGGAATCGGCTTGCTGGCAGGTCGTCGGCTCTGCACCTCCGTCCGAATAGGCACCGGGCGTGCCCCCCATACAGTTAGCGGCCGCAGGTTTGCAGGCAGGTTTGCAGGCAGTTAAACGCGAGTAGGAACCGGTCCTGGACGGCGGCGTTTCACGCCGCCAATGTCGCGCCTGTAGTGCGGCAGACGCTGGAAAAGAGCTTTCTGCCCGAATGGGCATCGAAGAAGAGCGCGCGCTCACGCCAGACGTGGGTTAAAGCGCAGAAGGTGAAGCGCCAGCGAGCGAGTGGCACGTGGACCTGTCGACTGAGCATTCACGCACACGGGGGTGGGCCTGCCATTTTGTGTGGAGACGGCGGGGTTGCAGAGCGAGAGATTGCGCGGACGGAGTACGAGCACTGCCGTCAGCCAACCCGCCTCACATTACCAGGGGATTAGTTGACGTTGCAGGTTTAGATCACCGGTCTGAATGCAACCAAGGGTTGACCGGGGAAAAAAAAAAAAAAAAAATTGTACGATAGGTGGGGGCAGACTCATGTGATACAAGCCGCGGTTACTTTCGGACAAAGTTGCGGAGGTGTGTCTGCTCCGAGCCACCGAAACGAAAGCGCTGACCAAACCGCCTCAGAACTACCCCCTACAAACGGTCAATATATATATATATATATCTGCAAACCCCTGGAGCCTCTGAACTAATGCCCTGCACATTACGCAGCCCCCCTATAAAACGAAAAAGAAAAAAAGTTTTTTTTTTACATAAGCGCCAGCTTGAAAGGAAATGCTCGACGATGCTGCCCGACAAAGAACAGATGAGATCCCAAGTGCTGTAACTACCGAACCACGTGTTGAAGGTCATGCGGGTCTACCCCTACACGACAAATCACACAAACACAACAGGTCAAAAAATCCTGAGTGAGAAAACAACACACGGTGGTGTAAGCGAAGAACAAATCAGATTGTGTTTGTATTGTATTTGCCCCTTACCTCTATATTTCCCCCCTTCCATTCGGAGTCGAAGCAGCTACGTCGAGTATTTTTGTGTGTGTTGTCGGCGATGAGCACTTGTCGGTTGGAAGGAAAAAAGAGTAAATGTGGTAGGCCAACGATGGTGATCACCACGAGCTTTCCTAACCTCCCCCTACATTCCCAAATCCAGAACCAATTACGACGACTCCCTCTGACGAATTGTTCCCTCTCTCCATGAAAGAAAGCTGGAAAAGTTAAGAAACCCACGCCCCCCCCCCCCCGCGCGCACGTAACAAATCTGGCCCCGTCAGCTCGTGGGAGGGGGTACAACTTCTCTTAAAACTAAACTTCACCCCATGAAACCACAGGCACCCGTAGATACACTCTGCTGCGTGATGTGCACACCGGAGACTTTCAGCATCCCGGAATTTTCAAGCGAACTCGAACTTGCATAGCAAAGAAAAGAAAAAAAAAAAACAGAAAGAAAAGTAAAAAAACTCAAAACTTCAACGAAAAGAAAGAGTTTCTTCGGGAGCGCATCGAAGGGGGGGAATACGTGTTTCAGAAAAGCGAGTTTTTTACACCCCTCGTTAAAGGCTCGTTTTTGTGTTAACAATGCATTGTTGGTACTAAGAAATTAGTAGTTGACAAAGTGCTACATGAAACTTACCAAAGCAGGTGAGTTCCGCTAGTGCGCACAAACAAACCCCCTCTCTTCTCTGTTTCTATCTTCGATCTCTTTCCTCTTACCCTCGCCCCCCCCCTCTCTCCCCCTATATTAACGATCGACGGGCAGTTTCCACGACAGGAATTTCAACGCCTCTCTCCCCGCCCCAGCTTCGCCTTTGTCCCTCCTCTACAACGCTCTCCTCCCACACCCCCCGGCCAACCCCCCCCAAGTCTTCCGGACGTTCCTCACTTAGTGCCCGCTGTTTCGCGAAAAAACAAGGTGCATTCCTTTGCGAGGCACTTCCTTCCGGCTGTGTGGCAGATAGAGGCGTCCGGCTATGACTTGGCGGATGGGCCGGGGGGGGGGGTAGGGGAGTGGGAGGGAGGAGAGAGGGGGATTGTCGGCGGTGTGGGTGAGGCGTGGTGCATTTTTGTCGATTCGGAATGCCAGGTTCATTTTCTTTCTGACCAGTACATCTGTACTGGCGAGAACACGTCCCGGAGCAACGGTTGCACAATGAAAGAGAAAAAAAAACGAAGCCAGCGACAAAATGCAAAGGTGTAGGAAGCATCTCCCAGAGAGGGTTATACCGTTGGACACGCGAAGGCCAAACAAACTTTTGCCTCACCATTTTCGTCGCCTTCGGTCAGTTGGCGCTGATCGTCCGTTGCTTCGTTTATCAGTGCAAGCCCCAATTCCGGAAATGGTCTGTTGGCGTGTCTTTTAATTTGATGACACGTGCGGGGAGGGGGGTCGTCAGCATCTTCTGCATCTTTTGCCTTCGTTCAGGGTTCCCTAGCAGATACCGAGCATATGGTCTTGACAAACACCGGTAGCGGCTTAAGCGGGCGCAGACTGTACATCACAGGCTACAGATATGCTGCATTTCAACCTCGGCTGTCACAGTCAATGCAGGCCACAGCTACAGATATACTGCATTTCAACCTCGGCTACAGCTACAGATACACTGCATTCAACCTCGGCTGTCAGTCAATGCAGGCCAGCTACAGATATGCTGCATTTCAACCTCGGCTGTCACAGTCTATCACCAGGGTGGACCGGCTTTGATAGCCGGTACACCAGGCCGCTAGGAAACCATGATCTGTAGCAATTTGGGGTGTGGGCGGTGAAACGAAGAAGGGAACGGGGGTGAAAGGGAGCAGTAGTGCCCCCCGTCCCCAGGGATCGTACTGCCTCCGGGTTTGATTGCACCCACCATCCCCTTGCCGCAGGACTTTCACCTCGGGCACCTAGGGCAGGGCGGCTCTACCCCGCTGCACGCCCAGTCGTCTTCTTTTGGCTAATCATACATTCGCATGTTTTTGTGTCGAACAAATACAATTTGTCAAGAACAAAACGCGATCGATGGCAGCGTACTGTCCTCACTCCCGATAGATGAAAGTTGTGGATGTCACATGCTAACTACACAACATGTGTGGCACAACTTGTTCTTTACATTACAACTGGGCGGGTGGAGTCGGGCTGGGGGTGGGGAGGGTGTGATTAAACGAGACCCCCTGAAAGCTAGTGCGAGCACTGCCCACCTCCTTTTTCCTCTTCCCTCAGCACCCACCAGTCCCCCCTCCGGCATGCCTCCCGCGCTTTCTCTCTCTCTCTCTCTCACTTCACTCCTCTTCTTCCGGAATGGGTTTTATGCGTCATTTTCTCTATGTTGCACACTTTCGTCGCTCACCAGACCAGTATCCATGCTTTTTTTTGTGCTCAGTTTGTTCTCCTTGTTTTCGGATTTCCAAGGTTCCGCGGCTTCCAGCTTGCGTGAGACACCTGATGGAAAAAGTTGACTACAACGCCGGAAAGCGGGAAAAGAGACCCACGCACACACACACACACACACACACACACACACACACACACACACACACACACACACACACACACACACACACACACACACACACACACACACACACACACACACACACACACACACACACACACACACACACACACACACACACACACACACACACACACACACACACACACACACACACACACACACACACACACACACACACACACACACACACACACACACACACACACACACACACACACACACACACACACGGAGAGAGAGAGAAAAAGGAAACGAGAGTGAAAGGGGGAGAAGCTTTTACCACTGCACACCAATATCCCTACGAGTTTTCACGTCGAACAAAAAAGAAAAAGAAAAAATAACCCGCCGGCAACACAAAATAAACTGGGCTCCGGAGAACTTAACGAAGTGAGAATGGATGGGATTGTCGCGTTTGAACGCGATACCCAAACGACGAATGAAACAAGCTCAAATTTTGAAGACGCGAAAAGGAATCGCAGAAATTTAACATCCCGGCCTCTCAAGCGAAGTTTGAAGTTTCACTCTTAAAAAAAAAAAAACGGTCGAAAGAGACACCTATCTGTCAGGAACTCCAAACAACTCCCCCCGGCTGCGAAACCCTGCCTAAAGGAATCAAACCGCTCGAGTGGACTAGGCTGACACACATGCTGTGCGGAAGGGAGGGAAAAAAAAAAGAAACAGTCGGATTTTTTGTTTGCCCCTTTTCGATTCTTTCGGAGAAAACGTCTGAAGACTTGTTTTCTTGAAAGGATGCCCAGACCCCTTTTGCGTATTGTGTCGCTCACAATTGCGGAAACCCCAACGCACTCTAAAACAGGGTCGTTCCCCCTTCCCACCCCCTAAACGCGTGGCTCGTGGGAGAGTTGAAGCCGCAGGGCCACGTGTTTTGGACTGCATCGGCCCAATGACGCCTCCTACAACGACACACCCACCTTATGGGTCGAGATCTCGTTTGTTAACGGAATCAAACCGGAGGGTGTTCTCGAAGCGCTTTGTACCCATACTTTTTTACCCGAACGTGTTGTTCGCCTGTTCGCGCTTGCGAGAGCTTCTTTTTTTTTTTAATAGTACATCTGTACTGACGGGAACATTTCCGGAACAACGGTTGCACATGAAAGAGAAAACGAAGCCAACGAAAAAGTGCAAATACAGGAAACCCCCCCCAGAGAGGTTTATACCCTGTACACGCGAAGAACAAGAAACTTTTGCCTTATCATTTTCATCACCTTTGGTCAGTTGATGCTGATCGTCCGTTGCTTCGTTTATCAGTGCAAGCCCCAACTCCGGAAATGTTCTCTCGAGACATCGCAATGTGTTCCAAAAAAGACGGTACCAAGAAGACAGACAGTCACGTATACTGAGGAGGGCCTACCGTAAGTAAGGTATGTGGACAATGGCCGAAACCACCAATGACCAACGACCAAGGTACCCACCGATCCTCTTACCTCGTGTAACCACCACTCTTACGACACTCAGAGCACAAAGAATATCTTCCCTTAACGACGAAGCCTTTAAAAACCTGGAGTTTCAAGCGAACTTTCACTTTACAAATGCGCTCTCAAAGAAAGCCCGAACAACGAGCGACCCGACAACAACACTGAAGAACCATGCTGAAGATCATGTCGCTGTCACAGCTGACATGTCCGTGCTTCACATATGGGAGATCCTATCACACCAGGTGAAAAAGGAACAAAATCTAAAAAAGCCTTTTGGAAGGTTGTCACTGCAAGAACCGCGGCATTCTTTTTTGTGTTAACAATGCATTGTTGGTACTATAAATTAGTAGTTGGCAGCGTACTAAAAGCAACTCACCAAATCAGGTGAAAAGCCGCTAGTGCGCACAAACAAACGGAAGCGCCATACTTCGGGCTCTCGTTGCCTCAGCGGAATTGTCCTTTGCCAGGGAGAAAGCGGGTGACTCGTTGCTGTATCAGAAGGAGAAAGCTTACTCAAAACCACATACGAGGACACGGCTTTGGAAATGATGCTTCATTTGGAAAAGTGCGGGGGCGGAGGTTTACTCTGCTTGTACTAGGCCGACTGCGCCAGGTTCCTCGGTTCCCGTAGTATCGGGAGAGTTTGAGGCAATTGGTGGCTGCTGGTCGGTTGTAGTCCGTTGCGTCAAGCACAACCGGGCTTGCACTCTGGACGCCTTGCCCAATGCATGTAGCAGCCGTTGGGGTGGTGTTGACGTTGCACCGAACACACCAGGGGTCAAGGGTCATTTCGCACGCGAATGTGTACTTGCAGAACCGATGAAAAAGAGCCCGATACAGAAGGGAGAATCCTTTCGACAAATCGTCGAACGGCGCTGATCGCACTTTTTTTTTCCACCCACCATGTGTCTCATCTCAATTTTCTTGTGCAGTTTTTTGTTGCTGTATAAGCGCCCGCTTCGTAGGAAATACTTCAGGAGGCTGCCAGTTGCAAAGATTTCAATCTCTAAGGAGGAATGTGCTGTCACCCACACTGAACACAGGGAATGCTGAGTTCAGTGGCGTGTGTAAGCGTTCACCACAAAATACCCACTTAGTCGTTGTATTATTGCGTCTCCTCCCTCTAGGCGCACACGTTCAACAAAAAAGATCGAGTTGTTTCTACGCGCGGCCTGTGTGTTGCGTGTCCTCAGGCTGACCGGACGTACTTTGCCGCAGCATCAACTGTGTTTTGCCCTTCGCTCATTCTTTTTCTCCAAGGCGCGCCGAGGGTCAACGTACGGGGGGGAAAGGGAGGGAATTGCCGAGGCGACCGGAAGAACGCGTTTCTTTAACGGAGATGCCCTGCAGTTCCGTCACCTCGGCTGTCCCGTCTGCTTCTCTCCAGTTCTCTTTCGGAGGCGCAACACAGGGCGAAGAAGATCGAGGGGAGGAAAGAAGCATACCTCAGGGATTATCCTGCATGGTTAAAAATAGGGGTTTTCACCAAAAAAAAAGAGTTCTCTCAAAGCAGGCCGGTAAAAAAAGATTTTTTAACCACAGGAGTTTCTGGTGAAAACTTTTTTTGTGCTTGCAAGGCCAGTGACACAGAGGCGAGAGGACCCGCAAGACCCACAGTGTGGGGTCCACAACAAAGTGGCGAAGCAGCAACACGCCCACGAAGGTCGCGTACCAGGCTTACAGGTCATTAAAAAAAATCTCGCTCAACGGGGTGTGTGTGTGCGAAGGACCTGTTTTGTATCTTTACATGGCAGGTTCCAACGCTGCCAACTTTCTTTTTTGTACTGACATGTCCAGCGTGGTATGTTGTTCCAAAAAAAAAAAATAATCTTTCCGGCCATTCTACGGGCTTTTTAACCATGGGTTTCCCGAATTTCGGGGATTAGAATAATCCCTGGGCATACTGAGAAAAGAAAAACATGCAAGGAGGAACGGAAGGATCGTGTGTTTTCCCACTTTCCCCTCCCGTTCGTAACGTGCACACGCACACACACACACCCCCGTCGCCGCTACACATCACGTATCGACACCCACTCACCAGGCCCCCCCCGACGGCACCGGCGCCGCTGACGCAAAGGTGTGTGACCGCACACGCAGGGCCCCCTCCCTGCCACACACACACACACACACACACACACACACGCACGGCGCGTTTACGTTTCTGAGCGACCTCCCAACACCGGAAAAGTGCACGCAGGACTTCTTGGGTTGAAAGAAGACGACAACGCCAGCCAGCAAGTGTCGCGTTTCTCGCTGGAAGAACGTTCCTATAAATTCGTTTCGAAAAATGGGTACACTGTCTCCTTCGAGAAAGCGTTGCCACTTGCATCCGGCGATAGTAGTGCCCGTGGCCAGGAAACGAGTCCTCGTGGGTAAAAGCAAACTGACGAAACGCAGGCCCCGCCGTTTGCCCCCTTTTTGGACCTGGTCCCCTTCGGTACAGTGGACTTCCAAAGAAAGAGCGAAGAAACGGAGGGGGTTCCAAACGCGCGCGGGGGGCCGCATCCGCCGCCCTCCGCTGGCGACCCGAACTCTCTCAAACACTTCCGTTTACTCTCTCGTCGCGAGAGTTCTACATCCTCCCACATCTCCCCACAACCCCTCCCTTTCCCTCCCGTTTTCAGAATGCCTCTTCGTTCTTCAACCGTCGGCGGACACACGGCAAACCCCATGCCCACTGTGCGCTGCGGGGGTAGCACCAAGCAGGCTCTCTCCACAGTCTTAAAACCAAGACACGTCAATCCGTCGTTCTGGTGGGTCGTCGTCAGCTTGCAGGTCCGGACGCTGCGAACTTTACCGGCATTCGCCGATTGATAGGGCATATTTGTTTTTGCAGCTGATAAGAAACGATTGGCATTGGCTCAACCTCAAAAACATGCAAGCGGAAAGAAAGATCACCCTGAACGGGCTACTGCTTTTTTTGAACAAACGCAGCCTGACATAGTGGTCAAAACGATTCGCATCATCGCATGTTATTCGCGTTTTGGGATTTCTGGCGCCAATTGTCGCATTTTCATTCGCCATTATCGCACGATTACAACCTGGGCGAATACAGTGTGACGGACTATCGCATATTATCGCACGCCGGGGTGACATGCGTATAATTTTGTGCGATAAATGCGATGATTATTATCGCATGCGATTCGGTCGACCACTATGCCTAGGGGTGGCGCCTCGTCTGTTCTGATGTCCTGAAGGATAGAAAAGCACGCGGCAGACGGAGAGCTTGCCGGCGGTCAAACCGGCGCTTTTATTCCGACGGGTTGTTCGCCCCCTCCCACCAGGCCCCAAGCCTTTGCTCTTCGTCGTATTCCAGCTATCTCCCTGAGATCCCTCGTTTTTTTCCCCCCCTGGCGATTCACTTTGTTCGTTCATTCTTTTTTTTTCTGTTGGCACCAATAAATTAGTAGTGCGCGCAAACACGGAGAGAATGTGCCCGCGCTTCGCCGCTGGAAGTGGTTGCAGATGTTGAGCAAAAATAAAGACTAGACAATCAGCGCCGAAGACCGCTGTACCCTTCGTGCAGTGGAAGCTGGAGTGATGCCATCAAGACGCTGGCCGCGCGCCGCCATATTCCGGATATCCGTAGGACACTGGTTCAGGCTTGGGCTCTGCCCTGTTCACTCGCCGTTACTAGGAGCATCGCCTTGTTGCCTTCTTTGTCTGCCTGCGCAGTTGCCTGCGCGAGGAGGGATCAGGTCCCCCACAGTGGGAGGGGAATGCCTGGTTAAGACACGCTCTTGAGTGTGCAGCCCGGGAGTGTATTGGCAGCGCGACTCTCACATGTGTTAGGCAGGGGATTAGCTTCCTGTTGCACATTTAAACCAGGGTCCAAAAAAGGAGGGATACCAGCACCTTGAAAAGGAGTGGTCTGCTGACCAAACAACTGGCTACCCGTGGATGCGGCCAGCTACATCCACGGCACGTTGCGACTGCCCAAAAAGGAAATGCTGGGACTGACGGTAATTGTCGCAATCCGTCGGCAAACTGTCTGACAGTCAGCCGTCTGCGTCTGCGTCTGCAGTTTTTCGGAAGTCGGCTGCAGCCCGCGTCTGCAAGCAACACGGCCCAACCGGCGCCGAACTTCGCATCCCGACCGCGTAAAGCTGAATACACTGCGGTCCAAGCTAATACACCGGTGTTAGGCCATTCTGGTTCTAAAAGCTTCCGCGCCTGCGGCGCAGGTAGTGTTGGCCGGATATCCCTTCCGCTTAGTCTTGGCGGGGTGGCTGGTGCGGTGTCCCGTGGATGTGGCCGGACAGGCCGCTTGGAGCTCGTCGGCCTGATCTTGCCTGCCGAACCGCTTGACACCGCTTACACGAAGGAAATCATCCTCTCGTCCCCCCCTTAAAGTTAAAAAAAAACAGCAACAATGGTGCAGCGTCTTTTCGTGAAGAAGCACAGCAAGTTCCCGACTGCGAGCAACAAGTTCATCCACCACCACGTTCCGGGAGGTAAGCTCGCTGTGAAGAGCATCAAGAAGAAGACCGCCGGACCGAGGACCCCCCGATACTTGGGACACAAGAGAATTGCAGGTGTCAAGGTATGTTTCGCTACCTTTTTCCCCACTCTTTCCTAGATTTCTTTTTTACATAAGCGCCAGCTTGAAAGGATATGCTCGACGATGCTGCCCGACTAAGAATCCCAAGAGGTGTAACTACCGAACCACGTGTTGAACGGACGCGGGGTCATGCGGGTCGTACACGACAAATCACACATACACAACAGGTCAAAGTCCTGAGTGAGAAAACAACACACGGTGGTGTAAGCGAAGAACAAATCAGATTGTGGTTGTATTGTATTTTGCCCCTCTGCCTCTATATTTCCTCCCTTCCCTTCGGAGTCGAAGCAGCTACGTCGAGTATTTCCCAGCCACATGCAATGGAGGAGGAAACTGAACCGCCCCCTCGTAGGACCTTCTGATCGTGATCATTTGCCAATTTGCCACCTGAAACCACGTCCAGGACTTGGGCTCAGGGTAGTGCGGTCAACGAAAACATACACGCCGTCAACAAAAACATGCAGCTCTTGACAAAGATAGATGGAAAAACAGTGTTTTTATTCTTTGCTTTTTCTCACGAACGGGTCCTGCTTTTGGCTTTGTAGGTTCTCCCGACTTCCCAATTCGTGGTTCTCACAAACTCAAGAGGTCTAGTCAACTATTCCCTGCAGTATTTGCATACTTTCAAAAAAATTAGTAGGGGATACCATGTATTATGTCATGGAAATGGCAAGACACATAGGAAATAGAAGCGCGCGCTAAAATAAGTCGAATAGTCGGCAATAGGCAACAATGATACACGCACATGCACACGTACTGCCACTACGGCAGATACGATACGCACACTAACATACTAAACCTAAAAGGAACCTTTACGACAATGGTCACCCGGAGACTATAAAACCCCGGATCCCTAAGCGAACGCACACTCTAAAAATCCGTCGAATCGTCGGCAACAGGCAACAAAGACACAGGCACAAGCACACGTACTGCCACTACGGCAGATACGATAAGCACACTAGCATACTAAACCTTAAAGGAACCTTTACGACAATGGTCACCCGGAGACTATAAAACCCCGGATCCCTAAGCGAACGTGCACTCTAAAAATAAGTCGAATCGTCGGCAATAGGCAACAAAGACACAGGCACAAGCACACGTACTGCCACTACGGCAGATACAAGAAGCACACTAGCATAAAGGAACCTTTACGACAATGGTCACCCGGAGACTATAAAACCCCGGATCCCTAAGCGAACGTGCACTCTAAAACTAAGTCGAATCGTCGGCAACAGGCAACAAAGACACAGGCACAAGCACACGTACTGCCACTACGGCAGATACGAGAAGCACACTAGCATAAAGGAACCTTTACGACAATGGTCACCCGGAGACTATAAAACCCCGGATCCCTAAGCGAACGTGCACTCTAAAAATAAGTCGAATCGTCGGCAATAGGCAACAAAGACACACGCACAAGCACACGTACTGCCACTACGGCAGATACGATAAGCACACTAGCATACTAAACCTTAAAGGAACCTTTACGACAATGGTCACCCGGAGACTATAAAACCCCGGATCCCTAAGCGAACGTGCACTCTAAAAATAAGTCGAATCGTCGGCAATAGGCAACAAAGACACACGCACAAGCACACGTACTGCCACTACGGCAGATACGATAAGCACACTAGCATACTAAACCTTAAAGGAACCTTTACGACAATGGTCACCCGGAGACTATAAAACCCCGGATCCCTAAGCGAACGTGCACTCTAAAAATAAGTCGAATCGTCGGCAATAGACAACAAAGACACACGCACAAGCACACGTACTGCCACTACGGCAGATACGATACGCACACTAGCATACTAAACCTTTAAGGAACCTTTACGACAATGGTCACCCGGAGACTATAAAACCCCGGATCCCTATTTAAGCGAACGTGCACTCTAAAAATAAGTCGAATCGTCGGCAACAGGCAACAAAGACACACGCACAAGCACACGTACTGCCACTACGGCAGATACGATACGCACACTAGCATACTAAACCTTTAAGGAACCTTTACGACAATGGTCACCCGGAGACTATAAAACCCCGGATCCCTAAGCGAACGTGCACTCTAAAAATAAGTCGAATCGTCGGCAATAGGCAACGCACAAGCACACGTACTGCCACTACGGCAGATACGATACGCACACTAGCATACTAAACCTTAAAGGAACCTTTACGACAATGGTCACCCGGAGACTATAAAACCCCGGATCCCTAAGCGAACGTGCACTCTAAAAATAAGTCGAATCGTCGGCAACAGGCAACAAAGACACACGCACAAGCACACGTACTGCCACTACGGCAGATACGATACGCACACTAGCATACTAAACCTTAAAGGAACCTTTTCGACAATGGTCACCCGGAGACTATAAAACCCCGGATCCCTAAGCGAACGTGCACTCTAAAAATAAGTCGAATCGTCGGCAATAGGCAACAAAGACACACGCACAAGCACACGTACTGCCACTACGGCAGATACGATAAGCACACTAGCATACTAAACCTTAAAGGAACCTTTACGACAATGGTCACCCGGAGACTATAAAACCCCGGATCCCTAAGCGAACGTGCACTCTAAAAATAAGTCGAATCGTCGGCAATAGACAATAAAGACACAGGCACAAGCACACGTACTGCCACTACGGCAGATACGATACGCACACTAACATACTAAACCTTAAAGGAACCTTTACGACAATGGTCACCCGGAGACTATAAAACCCCGGATCCCTAAGCGAACGTGCACTCTAAAAATAAGTCGAATCGTCGGCAACAGGCAACAAAGACACACGCACAAACACACGTACTGCCACCACGGCAGATACGATACGCACACTAGCATACTAAACCTTAAAGGAACCTTTACGACAATGGTCACCCGGAGACTATAAAACCCCGGATCCCTAAGCGAACGTGCACTCTAAAAATAAGTCGAATCGTCGGCAATAGACAATAAAGACACAGGCACAAGCACACGTACTGCCACTACGGCAGATACGATACGCACACTAACATACTAAACCTTAAAAGGAACCTTTACGACAATGGTCACCCGGAGACTATAAAACCCCGGATCCCTAAGCGAACGTGCACTCTAAAAATAATCGAGAAACCTTGCCTAAAGAAATCAACTGCCTTCGGGTAGGCTAGTCTGACACTAGGGAAAAATAATAAGTCGAATCGTCGGCAACAGGCAACAAAGACACACGCACAAGCACACGTACTGCCACTACAGCAGATACGATACGCACACTAACATACTACACTTTAAACCTTTACGACACAATGGTCACCCGGAGACTACAAAACCCCGGATCCCTATGCGAACGTGCACCCTAAAAATGAATGCATTTTGAACACAATGTACAGGCCCTTCGCGCCGTCGACGCGTCCAGCGCGCCCAAGCGCCGAAAGACGGTGAGCCGAGCCTACGGCGGAGTTCTCACTCACCAGCAGGTGCGGGACAGAGTAGTCCGCGCCTTCCTCATCGAAGAGCAGAAGATCGTCAAGCGCGTCCTCAGCAAGAGGAGATAGGTTTCGCGAAGCCGCCACGTTTCGTGCACACCCACGATCAGCCGAAACCTTTTTTTATTTATTTGCGATATCACATGGTGCACGCGAAGAACGGAAAGAAGTAGGAGAATAAATGTGTTCCGGTTTGACTACGACCGTTGCAAACGTCGTATCAAATATCACTACTTTCACTCTCTCTGCGTCAGAAAGCGAGATCTTGAGCCGTAAACTGACTGGGTCCAAACCTGATGTCTCGAAAACGTTTGTTGCCCGGGATCGGGAGAGGAGGTCTCTCTCCCCCACCCCGTCTTTATTAGGGGAGCGAGCATTAGCGCAGCATAATTTGTCAGCCTTACGAGGGCATCATCAAAGTCCCGCCCCCGCCTCGTCGGCGGGCTCGTAATCAATCCTGCGGCAGATATAAAGAAGGAAAGAAGTAAAAACATGCACGGTCAAAAAAAGGGGGATTCTATCCTCGAACATGTATTCTCTCCCCCCCCTTTTTTTCGCGCCTCTCTCCTTCCGCTTCTCGTTCGCACGCTGCGCTGATGGTGTGTGGTGTGTCACGCACAACGAAACAAACGCTAGCAGTAGCAGCGGTGTGTGGATGGAATAGGTCTATTTGAGCCGGTCCATCCCCATCTTGATAGACCGTGATAGACCGAAGAATACAGCACCGGGCAATTCGATGCAGCTCTTGGGACTAGGGATGGACCTGATAGACCGTGGTGGACAGTGATTCACTGTGATAAACAGCGGCAGGCACTTCGATGCAGGTTCAAGAGGCAGAAGCTCTTGCGGGCTTGCAACGGCTTGAAATCGTGTGCTGTCACTCAATAGTGAGCCATCAGCATTTGGCGGGAGTGTCGTGGAGTACCGTGGCTGTTACGGGCAACGGGGAGTTCGGAGAGGGAGCCAGAGAAACGGCTGCCGCATCTAAGGTGGTCAGCAGGCACGCAAATTGCCCAGGATTTTTCGGAGAACCCCGGTTTTGGAGACATACGAACGCACTGAGCCGGTTAACACTCTCTGCTGGAACAGCATCGCATTAGTGCATTGCTCAGTGTAGTCGAAGGCCTGACAATCACACGAATGCAACAATTTCGGTGGGTGGTGACCCCTCCGAACAGCCTCTCTGGCCCTGGCCCACGCCTAATGCCGCAACCCCTTAACCCGGGCGGCGGCGCTTTGGCATGAGCTAGGAACCCACGCTTCAAAGACCCACACATTAATGCAACAAATTTACAACACACTCTCTGCTGGAACAGCATCGCATTGCCTGCCGCTATGCATCCCGAGCGTCCGGTCCATCAGGCCCAACAACTAATCTCTGAAGCTGACAGAAGTGCCTGGGTACTGCCTCACGGGGGTATGCACACCAGCAGACGCGGACATAAAGTGACCGCACGAAGACGGTGGTGCGATTGGGTGCAAGCGCCGGAAACACGACTCGGCGAATAGGTGGTCACCTGTGCGACGAATGCAGACCATGCGCCACCGTTCGCCGAAGCTAGGGATCCGATGTGCCCCGAGTATCCCACTCGTTCCTCTAGACTCCGGATTCTCTGCATTCGAACCTCAAACCTTTCCGGTATCTGTCTGTCAGAAGGGGATGAACCTAAACGTTCGCGCAGCACCTTTGCGACAATCATCCGTGTAGAACTAAAAGGAGAAGGTTTTCCACCATGATCATGGCGGCCTTCTCCTCTTCGTCTCTCTCGCTGTCAGGCTCTACATCGGAGCGCTTACCTTTGACTGTTTCGTTGGTGCCGCGGGGTGCTGGCAGCAGGCGACGACACCGATTCTCTCTGTCGTTGTCTTTGCTCTGTTTCTGGGTTCAAGACAGCTTGTCAAGAGGATCCATCCAGTCGAAGGAGCCGAGCGGGCAGACGAAACCGAACCTCTGTGTCGTTGTCTTTGCTCTGTTTCCGGGTTCAAAACAGCTTGTCGGTGTTGCTGGGTTCCAATCCAAACTAGGCCAGAATTCAAACGGCGTAAAGAGGATCCATCCAGTCGAAGGAGCCGAGCGGGCAGACGAAACCGAACCTCTGTGTCGTTGTCTTTGCTCTGTTTCCGGGTTCAAAACAGCTTGTCGGTGTTGCTGGGTTCCAATCCAAACTAGGCCAGAATTCAAACGGCGTAAAGAGGATCCATCCAGTCGAAGGAGCCGAGCGGGCAGACGAAACCGAACCTCTGTGTCGTTGTCTTTGCTCTGTTTCCGGGTTCAAAACAGCTTGTCGGTGTTGCTGGGTTCCAATCCAAACTAGGCCGGAATTCAAACGGCGTAAAGAGGATCCATCCAGTCGAAGGAGCCGAGCGGGCAGACGACACCGATCCTCTGTGTCGTTGTCTTTGCTCTGTTTCCGGGTTCAAAACAGCTTGTCGGTGTTGCTGGGCTCCAATCCAAACTAGGCCGGAATTCAAACGGCGTAAAGAGGATCCATCCAGTCGAAGGAGCCGAGCGGGCAGACGACACCGATCCTCTGTGTCGTTGTCTTTGCTCTGTTTCCGGGTTCAAAACAGCTTGTCGGTGTTGCTGGGTTCCGATCCAAACTAGGCCGGAATTCAAACGGCGTAAAGAGGATCCATCCAGTCGAAGGAGCCGAGCGGGCAGACGAAACCACAAAAGACAACACGGCCATCGCCCAAGCGCCGCGAAGAAGCAGCTATCGACGCGCAACAGATGAGCCTGGTGGATGAGCAGTAAGAGATGAAGAGTCGAAAGCATGAGACATCACGTGCGAAGGCAACGCCAGATTATTGCCACAGATTATTTGCATTCTAATCCAAACTCATCCAAACTACAACGCTCGGCAATGTTCGATCAGGCAGGAATCGAATTGGCTCATCTGCGAAACGAATCAAAGAGTCCAACGTTCAACCACCGTCTGCTTATAGCACCAACCAGTGAACACACGCAGGACAACACGGGGACAAAAAAAAGCAATAGAAAAATAATACACATCACACAACGCCCCCCCGCTCTTAACGTCCGGCATATCGACAAGTGAGTAAAAAGTAAAAAAGGAGTACTACATATCCACGTAAAGGAGAAAGCGGGTTGCAAGCGAATTTTCTCACGAAGAAGGAGCCCCTGAAGGAACATCCCCAAAAAATTGTTTTCGACCTGGAAAAGCAAGCAAACGGAGTGCGTGGGAGGAGGCTAGGCGTAGGAGGGGGGTTGGAAAGATGATCAGGCGCTGAGGGCGGTCCCAGACTCTTACCCCCCCCCTTCGCCCCATCCCACCCCGCGGCCCCGAGCCCCGCCACCGTCCTTGTCTGCCTTGGTTACACAGCGACGGAACCATTGCGTGCGGACAACAACTCAAAACATAGGAAGCGGGCCGTCTCTACTCGCATCAGCCCGCCCTCGTTTTACTTCTCTCTCCGACGACAGCAAGTGCCAGGCAAGTCCAACCAACGGGGCGGTTTAGGCTGGTCTTCTTTTTCCCTTTTTTTCTTTTGTTTTGGATCCGTTTCGCTATTCAAAGAATTTCACGTTCTTGAACAGCTAAATCAAGCCCCGCACAGTTAGAAAGCCAGGGCAGAAGTTCTCTTCTCTCTTTTTTTTTTTTCTCTTTTGAAGTGTCGGCCGGGGGGACAGTTTGGTTTCTTGGTTCCTTCCTAGGCTAGGTTTCTGTACCCCCGGGGCGCAGCCCGCCCACGAACCCTTGCGAGACCACGTTGTCGGTCGCCCGTCTCGTGTTTCGGCTGCAGAGAAATCCCTGCCCCCAGCGCGCCGCTGGACAGCGAAGGCAGAAGCACAGAGACGGGCGACGCACGGTTCCTGGGGCGCGTTGCAAGAAAAAATTCGAAAAGGAAAAAAACACAAATTCGGAATCGACGGGTAGCACAAAGAAAATACGTCGAGAGACACACCCAGTCTGTACGCCGTACGGGATTCGTCGGAAACACATAACACACAAAAACTCTTACCTCGTGTAACCGAGAACAGTCGGAGCACGAAGGATATCTTCCCACAGCGACGAAGGTCGCCCGGATACTTTTAAAAACCCCGGAGTTTCAGCAGCGAACTTTCACTCTAAAAAAGATCGCTTTGTTGCGGGTCGCCAACGCAAGTTGCTCGGCGGTCCACTTTCTTACTCTCCCCCCCCCCCCCCCCCCCACGACAGCAAGGGCGCCTTCCCAGCCTCTCAGTCAGTAGTAGTGCTTGGCAGCCCCCCCTGGAAGCATCGAACTGCTGCCTACGGTCGTTGCGACTGTGCGCGTCTTCCGTGCCTCCGCACTCTCATTCGTCGACTGCGCCGCGTTCCGGGCGATTTTTAGTCCCGTTTTCAAGTCCGGCGGCCGGCTTGAGTTCTCGTCCGGCGTTGTGACCTTCATTCCAAGTGCTTTGCGGCCTTCAGTCTAAGTGCTTTGCGGCCTTGAGTCCAAGTGCTTTGCAGCCTTGAGTCTAAGTGCTTTGCAGCTTTCAGTCCAAGTGCTTTGCGGCCTTCAGTCCAAGTGCTTTGCGGCCTTCAGTCGGGGGTGCTTTGCGGCCGTCGGTCCAAGTGCTTTGCGGCCTTCAGTCCAAGTGCTTTGCGGCCGTCAATCCAAGTGCTTTGCGGCCTTCAATACAAGTGCTTTGCGGCCTCTAGTCCGGGCGCTTTGCGGGCGGAGTTGTTTCGATGAACGAATTGCAAGACGAACTCGATGCGGTAGGCGGCCGGTATCAACTGGAGGGCGTGCTCGGTCAGGGAAGCTACGGAATCGTCGTCAAGGCGCTCGACAAGAAGAAGAATGAGCGCGTGGCCATGAAGAAGGTGCACAACGACATTCTCGTGGACCCGGCCCTTGCGATCCGGATCCTTCGCGAGGTGAAGCTCCTGCAGCACTTCACGGTCGCGAACGTCCTGTCCCTGAAGGACCTGGTGGTAATCCGTTCGGCGACGTCCCAGGTCGCCGCGCTTTACATAGTCACCAACCTCATGGAAACAGACCTCAAAACCGTCCTCCAGACGCAGCGGCAGGCGTTTTCGAAGGACCACATCACCTTCCTCTTCCGGCAGCTGCTCACGGGGCTCTACTGTATGCACAGCGCGGGGGTCGTCCACCGCGATTTGACGCCGGGGAACATCCTGGTGAACACGCTGCACTGCGACTTGAGAATCGGCGACCTGGGGCTCGCGAGGGAGATCCCGGAGAGTGCGGGGGATGCGATGACGGATTACGTCACGGTGCGGTGGTATAGGGCACCAGAGGTCATCGTGGGTGGGCCACACTATGGGACCGGAGTGGACGTCTGGGCGGCCGGGTGTGTGTTCGGCGAGTTGCTGGGGTCAGCCCCGCTTTTCCCTGGGACTTCCCAGGTCAACCAGTTGGACAGGATCACGGCCGTTGTCGGCGTGCCGTCGGCCGACGTGTTGAAGTCCCTCCGCGTGTCGCCCGACGCCCGCGGGTTCATCAAACGGAAAGCCACCGGCGCCCCGACGAAGGCCTGGTCCGAGTTTTTCCCGGAGACCAGCAGCGACGTCGTCACCCCTGCGGCGATGGACCTACTGAAGCGCCTGCTGGTGTTCGACCCGAAGGCTCGCTTCGCCGTCAAAGACGCGCTCGCCCACCCCTTTTTGGACGCGAAAGAGACGCTGCCTATCGTACCCCGGTACACGACGACGCTTGGAGGGCAAAGCTCCGTGTTCGCCGTGCAGTCCGAGATCCTCAAGACGCAGCAGGTGCTCTCGAACATGGCGCGCGAGGCCTGCCAGTACATCTCCTCCACCGCGGTTGCGGCCACCCTCGTCGTCGGGGTGCTCGCCCGCTTCACGCGGATGCTTGCGTACACGCTGAAAAGCACCGTCACCTTCCAACCGAATCTCCAGGACCTCCCCGTTCCCGTTTCGGTCCTCCGGACAGGCGACCGAGCGTGCCCGCGCGGCATGCTGGGCGACTCGACGCACCTGGAGCTGACGGTCATGCTCCGGCCCGGCGCTCGTTGGGCCGACATAGCCGCCGCGATCTCGCACATGGTGGCCCTCGAGCTGAACGCGATGCAGCACCGCACGGTTTCTTCTTCCTTCGCGCTGCTCCGCTCTCGGGCCATGCCGTCGCCGGCGCCGACGAAGATGTACCTGCACAACTACAGCGTGGTATGCGTGCATTCTCAGTTATCTTGTGCTCTGCTGGTGGCGTGTGTTGACAGTTGACACGTGCGACAGGAGTTGTGACGTGTGTTGTACCGATCGTGTATTGTGACGCGTTGCCGTGGCATGTATGTGCATGTGTTGTGACACGTTGCTGTGGCATGTATGTGCATGTGTTGTGACGTGTGCTGTACCGATCGTGTGTTATGCTGTGTTGCTCTGCCATGTGCCCTGTGCACGTGTTGTGATGAGCTATGCATCTCATTTTGTCCATGTGTGTGTTGTGACGTGTTGCTGTGGAGCAGCACGTACGCTGTGCATGCGCTGTACTTTATTTGAGTTCCGACTCCGTAGTTGTTCACTAGAATATCTTTCCGGCCATGCTACAGACTTTTTAACCATGATTTCCCCCGGATTTCGGGGATTAGAATAATCCCCGAAATTGGAAACAGGGCATGAGCCTGCTGGAAACCTCCAGGGTTTTTTCTGGGGTGGGCTGGAGGGTGGGGATTTTCCCCACTCCAGATTCTTGGCGAAAATCTGAGTGGGCTGGAGTGGGTTTTTTTTTTCTGTTCATTGCAGCATCGCCAGAAAAGCTGCGACCCCACATCGCAACGCAATCGCTCCAGAAGTGCGAAAAAAGGGGCAGAAAAAAGAAGAGAAAGGAAGAAAGAAAAAAAGACGAGACAGGCAGGAAATGCAGCACGTGTTGACAACCAACGATGAGACCCACCTGAGAGAGTACAGAACGAGCCCCTGTGCGGCGCCGACGAAAACGCGATGACCCCCTATCCCTCTCCTGTGTCATCATCCCGAGTGCTCAAGCCGAAGCGAACATCTCAGGGAATCATACGACGCGGAGAGAAAAAAAAGGCAGGTTTGGTAAGGTGCGGCCGGAGATCAAGAGAGATTCCGCTTGAGATCCGTCTTTCGATTTGCCTTAAATATGATGATTCAACCATTCATTCCATTCCATTCAAATTGACCAACATCAAGAGACTCTGGGTGGATTCATCACTTTTTTCCAAATTCACATCCGGGTTTCTCCTGATCCAACCCCACTCTTTCGAGTGGAGCCGAACCAGGAGATAACCGTAGGAACCGGCCATAAGGCTCAAACCCTCGGAACAACAAGGCTCTGGACTGGAGGAGGTTCTCAACGGCTTCGTAATAGGTACCAGGAACCGGGATGACAAGGCGGCAGAACGGGCATCGTGGCAACCAACAAAGACCTGCAAATCGGTACCCGACGACTACGCAAAATCGCCATCCCACCACATCTTGTCAAAAGGGTGGGCATCAGCCGAAACTACCAACATAAAGGAAAAGAAATGATGCGGGTGTGAAGACAAACAATAACAACATAAAAAACGACGGACTGACGTTCATCGTCGGAAACACAAACAATGTCGCGGCAGGGAACACTTGCAGGGTTTTTTACGCCACTCAAACGTAAGCGCGAGGACTCGACAGGCGATGAGGCCACAGAGACACCACCAACCCAACAAGGTGATCCACCTTCTCAGCCGACACCTGAAGTACAGCCACCGACACAACCCCCTCCTGGACCACTTCAAGCTCAGCCACCTGCCTCTGAACGCCAAGTCCCAGCAAACCAGCAGATCCTCCATAACTACATGGCTTGGTCGGCAGTGTTGTTGGAAGAGCAAGGAAAACTGCGGGGTTTGACGTGGAAGAGAACAGGGATCGGGTACCTCAAGAAAGCTGATTTCATGGCTCGAGTCCAGGAACACGACAAAGGACCGAAACGTCAGCAGCAGGCCACGCAGCAAGCACCACTGCCCGACGCCGACAAAGCATCCGAGGGCTACGACTCCGCCGCCTCGCAGGCTTCGAGAACGTCGCAGAGCTCAAAGAAGTGGCACACGAAGGTGAGCAAAAAGCAGCTGCGGTGTCAGTTTCCAGGGGTCACTGACGACGTTCTTTGGGCGGGAAAAGCAGAAGGAGAGGAGGGTTTTGAGTGGAGTGCAGAACCGAAGACATTCATACCGGTGTCGGAACGAACTGTGCCTCCGCACGAAAGAGCGGCAGCAAGAAAGAAGAAAGAGACGAAGGACCCTGTTCAACCTATCGCTTCGTATGAGCAGTGGGATCTTGAGGTCTCGCGGTTATTGGATCAGAGCGTTGTTGTTGAAGACTCTTTGACCCAAAGTACGCGTTCGGACACGACTGCGATAGTGATGCAGCATTGATCGACACTTTCGTTGAACACTTCACAACGTGCAAAACGGTCCAAGTGACAGGAAAAGAGGACAGACATTTCCAGCCGATGTGGAGTGCTGCCCAGGGTCGGGGTGTGAAGCACGAGCTACCCCAATTGCTCAAGACCATTCAGATGACCAAGGAAAGGTGCACAGATCCCGAGGCTTTCAGCTTTCAGGATGCCTTGCTTTATGCCATGAAGCACGAGGCGCAAGCACTCCCACGTGCAGTCTCCGCCATGCGGTTGGTCGCCACTTATCCCTCAGGGACGAGTGCTGTTGAGCGATCATTCAGTGTTCTCAAAGACACCCTGGATCTTTTAAGGAACCGGCTCACGAGCGGACATTTGGATATGATCCTGCGCATCCGTATCGAGGGTCCACCAGAGCTTTCGATGGTCTTTTTGGAGAAGGTTGTTGACCGTTTTGTCGAGATGGTCCCGAGCCGTCGCCTAAACTTTGTGCAGGCGAAGGCCAATTCTGCATAGTGGGATCTGTCCCAGGTTGTTCCACGACTATCATTCCTAAATGCAGCACCCGTTTTTTTGTGACACAACCCTCGTTCACTCCCTTCCTGCTGTGGCAACTGAACCCATGTGAAGACAACGAACTAACCGGCCTAATAGGCACCAGGAGAACGTCGAACTAAGCTGCCTTGGGGGAAAAGCCCGCAGCCAGCACCACAAAGCGCAATTTGCGTGGATTGCTTGGCAATTCGGCTCTGAAAACGCGTCGAAAAGTTTCCCCACTCCAGCTCGAAAATTTGAAATCCTAGAAAAAACCCTGCCGGACCTCTCAAAAAAAAAAAAAAAAAAAAAAAAAAAAGGACCGGTTAGGACGCTAAGAGTGAGGGAGGACGCATATCAATAAAATGAAAATGACAAAGAGAGCGAAATAGGAAATAAAGAGCCGAAGGGCGATCATCACCTTGGACCCAAGCAAACTCTGGACGGGGGAGACCCTGCCCGAAGGAATCAACCACCCCCGGGTGGGCTAGTCTGACACAAGTTGTCAAAAGGAAAAAAAAAAGAAAGAAATCTGTAACGTCCTGCTACTGACGGGAACACAACAACTTTCACTTTTAAAAGCAACCCCCAAAACACAGTCGATGGAGGCCCTGGCTTTCAACTCAGCCACCGCCCTGAACGAGCTGGACTCGCCGGAGGATCCGCCGCAGAACCCGCTGCAGACGGCGTTCTGCGACCCCGCCCCCGGCACGCCCCTCCACACGCGCACGCGCAGCGCCGGCGACGCGATCGTGCTCACGGCCCTGAGCCCGCGGCCGCGGGGGCACCACCGCTTCAGCAGCCAGCTGCAAGAGGCGAACGGCGGCGGCGGCGGCGGCGGAGAGCCGAAGGAGCAGTCGCTGCGGGTGAAGGGATCGCCGGCAACGCTCGGGCTCGCGTCGCCGCAGGCGCACTTCGACCTCATCAACAAGCTGGCCGCCGACAGGCTCGCGCGCTCGCAGGGCGCGAACGACCGCCAGGCACGGTCCCAGGGCGTGATGGAGAGCGCTGGTTCCACCGCGTTTCGGAAGTGGGCGGACGCGAAGCGCGGCCGGTTGCCCGACGCCCGGAAGCCGCGGCCCCTGCTGGCCCTCGATCCGACCACCCTCGCGTGCTCCGCGCAGATGAAGGCGCTCCGCGTGGAATCTCCCGCGCGGAGGCGCGAAGCCGGCGCAGCAGCTTCCGACGGCGACCGCACGCCCCCCGGCACCCCCCCAGCAACGCCGCCTCGGCAGCCGCGGCAGCGGTTGACAACCGAGTCGGGCAAGCCGCGAAGCCCGTTCCCCGGCAGCACGCACGGCAGCGACGCCTCCGGCGGCTCGTCGACGGAGCTTGGAAGGAACCCCGCGGGGGATGCGAGGAAGCGGCGAGGGAAGGGGGCCGTCAGCCCGAACACGGAATCGCTGTCGTTCCAGCACCGGTCGACATCGCTGGGACCGGCTTCCGAAGGACACACGCCGACGACGCGCGAGCCGTCCGGGACACCCCTGGGGGGAACCCTGCGGAAGGGAGGCCCGGCCTCCGCGGGGTCGACCGGCAGCGGGCGGGAGCCTGCCGGTAACACGCCTCCGCTCCTGCCGTTCGCCCCAACACCGCTGTCGGTCAGCTCGGACGCGCGGGCGGAGAGTTGCTCCACGGACGACCTCGGCGTTGAAAGCTTCGACGCGTTCTACGACGACGACGACGGCCACCTCGACCCATTCGACCCGCCGGAAGCCCCCCCCGCGACCCCTCGCTGCGGGAAGCAGCACGCTCCCGACGTCGTCCGCGCGTTTCCCGCGCACTTCGCGCCGTTTTCCGCCCCGGCGCCGCCGCCTCTGGCCGCCGGCGTGTTCGAGGTGCCCCACCCGGTGCTCTTCCGGGACGTTCGGTCGGCGGAGAAGGTGCTCTTCGGCGTTGCGCCGACGGCGAGGTCCGTAGTGTTCTGCTTCGCCAGCCGGAGACCGGCATGGGTGACCGAGCTGAGGTACTGCGCAGCGACTTCGCGCATCGAGCTGCCGCAGATCCGGAGGGCTGTGACGGTGGGCCTCGCGGACGTGCCGCGGGTTCTGCAGGACTTGTGTCGGATAGCGACGATGTGCGGTGTCTCCCACGACTTCCACATCCACTCCGCTGTGCACACCAGCGCCGGGGGCGAGTCGGGGATCGCGGAAGGCAGCCCGGTGAAGGTGCTGGGCAGCGGCAGCGGGCTGCGGCTGAGCGGCAGCGGCGGAGGCAGGGCGGACAAGGCGGTTGCGAACGGGTCGTTCGACGGTGCTGAGGCGGTTGGAGGGGGGCGGCCGCCGGTTGCCAGGGGCCGCAGGCCGGAGAGCAGCACCCTCGCGCTGTCCCTGTCGCAGCTGCACCAGCAGCGGGCGGCGCCGGCCCGGGACGGGAACAATGCCGGCACCGGCTGCAACAGCAACAGCAACAACAACAACAACAGCAACAACAACAGCAACAGCAACAACAACAGCAACAACAACAACAACAACAACAACAACAACAACAACAACAACAACAACAACAACAACAACAACAACAACAACAACAGCAACAACAACAACAACAACAACAACAACAACAACAGCAGCAGCAGCATCATCATCAAGAACAACAACAACAACAACAACAACAACAACAACAACAACAACAAACAACAACAACAACAACAACAACAACAACAACAACAACAACAACAACAACAACAACAACAACAACAACAACAACAACAACAACAACAACAACAACAACAACAACAACAACAACAACAACAACAACAACAACAACAACAACAACAACAACAACAACAACAACAACAACAACAACAACAACAACAACAACAACAACAACAACAACAACAACAACAACAACAACAACAACAACAACAACGGCGGGGGTGCGAACGGTACTGGCGGCAGCGGCAACAACAACAACAATAGCGGCAGCGGTGGCAACAACGGCCACGGCCGCGCCGGGCAGAAGCAGGCCGGGAGCAGCAGCAGCGGCAACCGCTTGGGCGCGAAGGAAAGGGGTGGCGGCGGCGGCGGCGGCAAAGCCGCCAACGGCCACGACAACAACAGCCACAACAACAACAGCAACAGCAACATCAACAACGGCAGCTTCGGCGTCAACAACAACGACAACAACGGCAATAGCAACCATGCGAGCGGCAGCCCGAAATCGCCGGCTCCGCTGGAGCCCCCCGCGCCGGTGCGGGGGCCGTGGATCGTGACGGTCGACTGCTCGCCCTCCGTCGTGCACAACGAGCAGGTGCTGAGCTTTCTGCCGTACACGGACGTGGTGGCCCGCCTCTCGTCCGGGAAGCCGGTGTGCCAGGTGACCCTGCGGTGCTACCACAGCGCCTCGTTCGTGCCGCCGGCGCCCCCGGCGCCGCCTGTCAGGCGGCCGACCAACTCGCCCGTGGCCAGCAGCACCAGCAGCTCCTCCATCAGGCCGCGATCCGTGGCCCACGAGCCCTTTGACGACGACGAGCTGGACCGGGACGAAGGCACAGGCTGCCACGGCAAGGACTCATGCGACTGCCGCTGCGCGCTGTCTTGATCCACGCGATTCCTACGCGTTCTGCTTGAGACACACACACACACTACTGCGTGCTGCCTCATTACTCAAGGCACGCCTGTTGCTAGTGCTGCCCATTACTTGAGATACACCAGTTGCTTCGTGTGCGCCCCGTTACTTGAGACACACTTGTTGTTACGTGTTAACCATGACTTGAGACACGCCTGTGGCTACGTGCAGCCCATTACTTGAGATACACAGTTGCTTCGTGTGCGCCCCGTTACTTGAGACACACTTGTTGTTACGTGTTAACCATGACTTGACACACGCCTGTTGCTACGTGCTGCCTCTTTACTTGAGACCCACCTGTATCTATGTGTTGCCCATCACATGGGACACACCTGTTACTACGTGCTGCCCCAGTATTTGAGACACTCCGTTGCAGCGCGTTGTGTGCTGTAACGCTGTCGACTGCCGCGTGTGACACCCCCATCGCTGGAAGCGCCAGGGCGGCTCGCCACAGCCCACGGTACCCCTGCAGAAAAGAAGAGGCGGCGCGAGTCATCTAAATCATTCGCTCGCCATGTCACGCAGCGCACGTTGCTGCACATAAGTCGAACTTTGAGTGCGTGGGCCACTTCGGAGGGAAAGGTCCACCACACTGGTTCCAGACTACTTAGCCCGGGTCTCTGCCCCCCTCCTTTTCTTGGTCGCCTGGCCTTGTATCTCGCTCGTTCGTCAGCGCATCTCCTGTTGTATCTTCGAACCCCCGAAAGAATCCTTCAAAATAATGTCGTTCGTCTGAGCCCGAAAATCCTGTGGATGAATTGGTCAGAAATTCGAGAAAACGGGTATCTCAGAACCTCTTTAATGACCCGCAAAACAGCATACCCCGATTGTTTCCACACAAGACCCGCAAAAAAACACCCATTGCCATGGTGATGCAAAACGAAGAGGAAGCGCGAAGCAAACCAGCCCGGACGAACCAGCGGGATTCAAGACCAGGCGACCAAGAGAAGGAGGGGATCTCAGCCCAGAGACCCGGGCTGAGCAGCCTCGAGCCAGTGTGATGGACCTTTGGCCCACGCACGCAAAATTCAACTTATTTGCATACCCGCGGCTCCTGATTTCTTCCAGGCCTTCTTGCATGTCGTGCCCGCAATGAAGTGTCAGCTTGGAACTGTTACGAACAAGAGGAATCCGACTGGTTAATTAAACCACAGCATCACAGCGGTGGCGAGTGGAATGTAACCTCTGTCCAGTGCCCTGAATGTCAACGCTGAGAGATCAGGTCAAGCATCAGCGTATGACCGCCGTCCTGCTGTGGGTCCCGGCTGCTATGAAGGCAACCCGCTCGCCCTGAGGATGTCGAGGCGCTGTTGGATCTCCAACATCTGCTGTTAGCATGAGCTCTCGCTCTTCTTGAGCAATGCCGCCGCGTCCATATTGACCTCGTCTTCTTGCACTTGTTTCGGTTCCATTGGAGCTGAAGAATTTCAAGTACGTTGACGCGGAGTCGGTAACTGGGCTGCCATACACCCCTGTGCACAGCTTTTTCGACATTCGAAAGAACTGCCGCCCACGTGGTAGAAACTCCTGTGGTCGGATTACGTAGGGTCGAATGAGGTTTGCGGCGGTACAGAGTTATCCCAGCCTGGAAGAGCTCCCCGGACCACCTCGCCTCCTGTCGCGGCGGATATTTTATCCTGCGCGCGCGAATCACGCCGCTGCCAGGACAGATGAACCAGGGAGGACACTTTCCGCCGCAGGCTTCCATTTCCTTTTGGGTTCGTATCAGCAAATCTGTCAATTCCCTCCCGCCCTCCTTCGCCTTTTCCCTCCGCTAGGTTGTGACAGCAAACTACCGAAGAGGACTGCCGAAGACACCCTATCGCGTGGACACTGCCTACACGGCCACAATCCGCAGTCGACGTTTATTTTTTTTGTATATGCACCCGCTTTGTAGGAAATGCTTGAGGAGACTGCCAGTTGCGATAGTTCAAAGGGAGTATTTTTTTTTTTACATTATTTAAATGTGCTGTAGCCCACACGAAACACAGGTAAATCTGGGTTTAGTGGCGGGCGTAACGTTCAACAAAAAGGACCCACTTTGTAGTTGTATTGATTTCTCCCTCTAGCCTTCGAAATGAGCACAAGGCAGTCCCTCGAGTATTTCCGTAACCTGCTTTGAAGAAAATACTTGAGGAGGCTGCCCGTTGCAAAATCTCGAAGGAGGAACTTTGCTGTAGCCCACGCGAAGCACGGGTTAAGAGGCCGGCGTCAGCGTTCAACAAAATAAGACCCACTTGTGGTTGTGCTTATTTCGACGGAGGCTAGAGGGGTTTCTTTCCCCGAGCTTCCGTCGAAATAAGCACAAGGCAGTCCTTCGAGTATTTCTTACTTCTTTTTCGACTACACACCTGCTTGTTAGCAGGAATCGAAGGGGCCGCCAGTCAATCCCGAAGGAGGGAGTGCGCCTGCAGCCCCGCACGAAACCCTGAGTAAGTAGTCTGGGTTTGGTGTCGGAGGGCGCATTGTTTCTTAAGAAGACGTACGAAAAGCTGGACACAAATATAGCTCAAAGCATCCGGCAGAATAGCACGAAAAGCCTCCAGGCAAGAACTCGTTTTCACATTTCTCCCCCATTTCTAGCCTCCTTATTTTATGTTGACAGTACTTTTGTACTGGAGGGAGCATTTCCGGAACAACCGATGCACATGACGAGGCCAACGAAAAAAAAGTGGCATTCCGAGAGGCTCTAATCGTTGCTCCCTTGGTTGCAGCAAGGGTGTTCTCTGGGAAGGCAATTCCGAACTCGATTTACAGTTAGAGCCCGCAGAAAGCATTGTGTCTTCATCCCGTTGAACGTTTCCGCGACTGCTGCAGCTAAACGTATCCACAACGGAACGCACAATTGTACAGCGAGCCCTTTCTTGAGTGTTCATCATCCAACCATGCTGCTCTTTGCAAGAAGACAGCTCAGCTCCGGCGCTTTCGTATTGGGACCCGGTTGGTTGGTCACCCTTCTTTGGCGGGCCCCGCGTATTCTTCATGCAAAGCACGGAAACAAACGAAGCCAAGCATCGAACGACGACACAATGCCGCCAGCCTGGATATCATGCCTCGGGGTTTAGAGTATTCCTGAAGGAAGCCACCGTTGCGTGACGGTATGAAGCGGCCTAATCCAGGCCCGATCTTCGGCCAAGGAAAAAGTGAAGACCTGAAGTAGTAGTCTTTTCAGTGTTGGTAGAGTGCTGTTGTACTCAAGGGAACATTTTCGGAACAACGAACGCCAGAGAAAAAGTAGAACGAAAAAGCGCGAACGTGAACTCGGTGCCACACGACCCTGCCCTGGACATGGCAAGACACATAGGAAATAAAAGCGCGCGCTGAAATAAGTCGAATAGTCGGCAATAGGCAACAAACAGCACACAAGTACACGTGCTGCCACGGCAGCAGATACGATACGCACATTAACATACTATATTTTAAACGAACCTGACGAAAATGGTCACCCGGAGACTATAAACCCCCGGATCCCTAAGTGAACCTGCACTTTGAAAACCAACCAAAAACTACGTTAATTGTAGCACCCCACCCGTATTGCAATACGATGTAGTTACGGATATTATCAACCTGCGCAAACCATAAACAGCACCACAAATACACGAAAAGAGACGGTCAGACGGTACCAAGAAGACAGACAGTCACCTACTGCGGCACCATACTGAAGGGGGCCTACCGTAAGTAAGGTATGTGGACAATGGCCGAAACCATTAATGACCAACGACCAAGGTACCCACCGATCCTCTTACCTCGTGTAACCACCGCTCTAACGACACTCAGAGCACAAAGAAAATCTTCCCTTAACGACGAAGGTCACCCGGAGACTTTAAACCCCCGGAGTTTCAAGCGAACTTTCACTCCAAAAAGCGCTAATACTCACCCCCTGATTGATGACGAGCCCTATCTTTGGAATGGTCTGCGTTCAAGAGGGAACCCCGAGACGAAGAACGAGGCGGGCATTCCCAGCAGTTCATGCATCTTCTTCGAAGAAAACTTGATGCTACCGCCAATCATGCATGAGAGGCAGTTTTCGTGTCTAAACATTAAACTACGACTTCCCCCCGAGAGGCTGTACACACACGGTGGGTCCAGCTTCAGAAGAAGTTCCAGAGGGTGTGTCCGAAGCACACCCGAAAAGCGGGTGTGCTGCCCAAAACGCGTGTAAATGCTCGGCCGAGAAGCAGGTGAGTCACCGACCGGTTTCGTGTTAACAATGCATTGTTGGTACTAAAAAATAGTGGCAGCGTACTACATGAAACTTACCAAAGCAGGTGAGATCCGCTAGTGCACACAAACAAAAGAAAGCTGCCAACCAAAGAATCGAAGGGATCCCAAGTGCTGCAACTACCGAACCACGTGTTGAATGGACGTGAGGTCATGCGGGTCTACCCCTACAAGACACACAAAAAAAACGCAACAGGGGAAACATAATAGGCGTGTGTTGGTTTGTACGTGCCGGGGGAGGATTAACCTGCTAGTGGATGATAGTGAGTGAATATGCTCGTTAGGCCCAAGCGTTCTCTTTCGTGTTTACAATGTATTGTTACTACGAAAAAGTCTTGAGTTAAAAAAAGCTGCACCCGGCGGTGTAAGCGAAGAACAAATCAGACTGCGATCAGCTCGAGATCCTAACTCCGGAAATGTTCCCTTTGCGATCAGTTGACAGTCCAGTGGCAAGCTGTGGTGATGGCCTGCACACCACCGTTTGTTGTAGTCGCCGGATATAGAATTCGGCTTCTGCTGACTGGCACTTGTTATCACTTCAGGGCACAAGACTGACTTGCAACGCCAGCCCGTGACAGTGCTTGCCTGCGTTTATGGCACCTGCACTTTACTGTTCTCATGTCTGTCTTGGATTGAACTTTGGTGGTCACATTTACTTGCAGTATTCAGAAACAGCTGGCCAAGTGTTTTGCCCGAGGCTGATCCGACGAAATCCCACATCGCTACGACTGATGACGAGTTTCCTCGTATGATCTGCTTTGTAGGAAATACTTAAGAGGCTGCCAGTTACGAAATATCAAAGGAGGTAAATGTGCTGTAGCCCACACGAAGCACAGGTAAATCTGGGTTTAGTAGTGGCGGGCGTAAGCGTTCAACAAAAAAAGACCCAATTTGTAGTTGTATTGTTTTCTCCCCCCTCTAGCCTCCGTCGAAATGAGCACACCACAAGGCAGTCCCTCGAAGTATTTCCTCCTGTGTTTCATCGCGTCTTCCCGATTAATTTGACCGGGTATGCTAGCTCGGACCTAGTACGATTCATGTAGAGGAACGGTCTTGCCTGTTGCATCTTCATTGCCACACGACCGATTATCTTACGTTCTCTCCCCCTTGCCTTCCGAGCAGTGCAGGCGCGTCATTCGCACTCATTCAGCGGTTCCTCATACCACGAAGTTTGGCGGCATGTCACACTGCCACTTTTTTTGAGCCGAGGCCGTTTCGGATTCAGTAAAAGGACCCTAAAAGACCCCTGTTTTTCGGAAAAAAAGGGGGCCCAAAACTAGAAACCTACCACTTGGGTGGTCCTAAACTGCTCGGGAAATCCAGAATAACTGGTCGGATGCTCATTTAGGCTGGAATAATGGCTGCAGAGTGCCAAAACAAGACAGAATCACCTCCCACCAGGTTGGCAAATGTGGTCCATTTCGCTCGGTGGCTAGTCTTCTATGGGTGCCTATTGTGACTAGCT
Source organism: Diplonema papillatum (assembly GCA_030068145.1). Taxonomy (NCBI): domain Eukaryota; phylum Euglenozoa; class Diplonemea; order Diplonemida; family Diplonemidae; genus Diplonema; species Diplonema papillatum. The sequence goes on along the minus strand of JAPJBO010000072.1, from coordinate 63,842 downwards.
GCCTGAGAGAGTACATTCTGCGAAGGGAAAATCCCGTCCGGCGCGGCGTAGTCCGAGTCATCGCCCCCAAGAAAAAACAAACGAAAGAAGGCTGCTCTCGAATAAGAAACGGGACTCTGACCTCTGACCACCTCAGCGAACATCTCATTTTGCTCAATATACTTCTATCCTTGTCAGTTACGCCTGTGTTCTGGTTTTCAAGCGCGCTCCTTCTCTTTTCTTCCTCTAGATGTTGCACGCGCGTTCTGAAAATGCAAGCCCGGACCGTGCGGAGATCGTTTCGCCGGTTCAAGTTCCGTGTCGTGATCCGAGCCCGAGAACGAAGCAGGAAACGGGAAGTCAGATGCCCAAGCCTTGCTCAGCAAATAGCGAATGCTCGCTTGCCTTCATGGCACTTGCACTTTACAAAGGTCAAAGCTCGGCAAATACCTAGTGCTCGCTTGCCTCCATGGCACTTGCACTTTACAGAGCTCAAAGCTCAGCAAATAACCAGTGCTCGCTTGCCTTCATCGACAAACACACTCGCACAAGCACCGCCCGGTAGGGGAGCGGGACTCAGCTGACGAAACGTCGTCGATCAACGTCGTCGATTCGGTTACCTTCACGTATTTGTATTTACCAATTCCGCTGTTAAAATCGCATGAATTGAACACCAACCCAGGAAAAAGGAAAACGAAATCAAAAATTAAGTACAAAAAAAAAAAAAAAGAAGAACAAAAACTAAAACAGTAGCGAGTCGCCGGGACTTAGCAGTGCCGGCCGGTCAGTGATCGAATCAAGCAAAAGTAGAACGTAAAGAAAAATATACACGCGTGTGCGTTTTGTAAAGGGTAGCAACCCGCGGCCTCTATCTGATGGGGGCTGGGTGTTGCCGAGAAGGTGGGGTAGAGCAAACGACTGATCAGAAGTATGGGCAACCGGCATGCGAGGAGGCGTTTAATGGGATCGAGGCGAATCTGGAAGCCGAGGAGCTCAACCCGACGAAGGGCGTGAAGAAGGGGAACACCGTCCGGAACAAGATCATGAAGCACATCGACGCGTCGCACAAGCACCGCCCGGTAGGGGAGCGGGACCACTTGGCGGCAGCTGACGATGCGTCGTCGATTAATGATGGGATCTCCCTCCGCTCCATCGAAACGCACACCTGGGCGGCGTCCGATATGGAGTCGCAATCCAGCAACCCGACCCCCGTCACAATCCCGTGGGCGCGGCTGCTGAGCCGGGACCCTAAATACCAGCACGTCACCCTGTTCGGAGACGTTTTCACCTTCGGCAGGAGCCCCACCTGCAGTTACAGCCTCCCGAACAATCTCGTTTCCTCCACGCAGTTCACGCTTTACTACGACAAATCGACGAACGTGGTCGAATTAAAGGACAGGTCGACCAACGGAACCTACGTCTTCGGCTTCACGAACTCGGGGCGCATCTCCGGCAGTCAGAAACTGCAGCATGGGGACCATGTCACCTTCCAGGTGAGCACGCAGGACAACAAAAAGTGCATGCACCCTGGGTATATATTGCTCATGGACAACCCAGTGTACAGCCCGATTCCCACCGAGTCTGTCGGGGCGATGGAAACGGATACCAACGGGCTGACGCTGACGAATCCGAGCACGGGGACAACGGGGAATTCCCCGTACGGAGTAGGCGGCGATGAAGGGTCTGCGGGGGTGGGGAAGGAAGGGCTGACGTACTCACCGGACGGTGTTGGCGGGAAGGTGGGGGATTGGGGGTCGGGGGCCGCGAAGCAGCAGCAGCAGCCGCAGCAGGAGCCGCAAGGGAAGGCGAAGGAGAAGATGGGCGGCGGGCGAGCGACGACTTCGTTCGACAACATCAGCGCGTACTCCCCCGGGTCCCCGAGGTCTCCGGCGGCCGCCCTGTTGGACCAGCACGCGGAACCCCTCGCCGGCACGCCGAAGCCCGCCAACCACCACCCTACCTCCACCAGCAACAGCCCGTCCCTTTTCCCCCGTTCCTTCCACGCCCGGAGCCCGCGGCAGCGCTGCAGCATCGGCGGCAACAGCACGTGCCCGTCGAACCCGAGCCCGGCCGCCCACCCAAGCGCCGTCAAGCTCGGCGCAGGGCCGGCCGCGGGGGTGGGGGCGGGAGCGTCGTCGTTCAAGGACCCGACGCATCCGTCGGCGGTGCGGGGCAAAATATCGTACAAAGTGTCGTCTGCGTTGCTGGGCGAGGGCGCGAACTCCCGCGTGCATCTGGGCATGAACAAAAAGACCGGCGAGCTCATTGCGGTGAAGCGGCTAAGCAAAAAGCCGCTCGCCCCGTCTGAAATCCGCGATTGGGAAAAGGAGGTGCACATCCTCAGCTCCCTCTGCCACCCCAACATCGTGCAGTACCTCGGATGCGACGTGAAGAGCGGGGAGTTCAGGGTCCTGCTGGGGTTTGTCCCGGGGGGCTCGGTGGCGTCGCTGCTGCACAGCTTCGGCCCGCTGTCGGACCTGGTCGTTCGGAACTACACGCAGCAGATCCTGCTGGGCCTGCGGTACCTCCATAAGCACGACGTGGTGCACATGGACATAAAGGGGGCGAACATCCTCGTCACGAACGAGGGCAGCTGCCTTTTAAGCGACTTCGGAGCCTCCGCAATGGTGGGAGAGAATGCCGGGGGCCACGCCGCCGTGACTGGGAAAACCGTGTTGGGAACCCCGTCGTGGATGGCCCCAGAGGTGGTGAGGGATCGGGAGTGCACGAAGTTCTCCGACGTGTGGTCGCTCGCGTGCACTGTCGTCGAGATGGCTTCGGGGAAGATTCCTTGGGCTGAAAAGAACTTCGAGGACAAGCTCGTCGTCTTGCACTTTCACAGGACCAACGTGACCGGCGAGCACCCGTCAGTGCCGCAGTCCGTGGGGTTTCTGGGGAGGGACTTCTGCAAGCAGTGCTTCCACCCGAACTCGCACCAGCGCCCGACGGTCGCACAGCTGCTGCAGCACCCGTTCCTCACGTCGTCGGCGAAGGCCCTCCCCTCCGAAACGACGGCCTCCGAAGTGCAGAGCATGTCGTCCCTCGCCTACGACTTTGAGTCGCTCACCATCACCAACCCGCCCTCGGCGCTCAGCACGTCTCTGCCGCACAACTCGTTGCTGTGACCCATTCGGCCACCTGTCTGTTCCACGGACAGCGGAAAAAGGCTTCCCGCGAGTGACGCTCGCTCCATGCGCGTGATTGGTCGAAAATTCTCGGACGCACGTGCACCGCGATATTAGTTCGCAGTCACACTCCACCGGGCCCACGTTATTGGCGAACACTCGTCGGTGCCACAGTCTGTGGGTTTGTGGCGAAAAACTTCTGCAGAAAGCAGGCAGTTCGTTTCCACGATTACCATTTCTTCCAACCCACCAATGACCCGGCTGTTTGAAAATTCTGCAACACTTCTCACGTCTCTGCCTGTGAGCCCTCCGGCCACCTGTCTGTACGGAAATAAGGCTTACTGCGAGTGATTGCCGCTCCGCGCGAGATCCGATCGAGAATCTTCGGACGTGTGTGGTTTTTGATGCGCATTGCAATCCGTTGGCAGAAACGGTGAAGATGATAATTGTCACAGGGTTGGTGAAATGAAAGCGAGAATGTGGGGTAGGCCCTGATTATTAGATTCACGGTTAATCGAAGCTAGCGCACGAGGTTTGCCTGATCTCGCACCGACTTTCCGATGCCAAGTAGATGCTCTATTCAAACTCTTCCCGCAGTCTGTGGGTTCTTGCGGCAAGCAGTGCGAGTAGGACGAACGAAGATTTTTCCTCCTCTGTCTCTGCTTCACTAGCCTCCTTGAAAGTCAACACGAATGTTGCCTATTCACTCTCCAAGAGCGAGAGTGCCCAGACTCACCGGAGCTGCAGTGCAACAAACAGCGATACACGAGCGTTACATGCCAAATCTGACTGTTAAACACCGTAACAAGAGCGTTACTTCCCTTCCAACCCACTCCAAAGGCCGGGTTGTTGCAAAAATTCTGCAACACCCGCTCCTCACGTCTTTCGTCGAAGGGTGTCCCTTCCGAAACGGCCGCCTCCAAAAGCGCAAAGCAGTACGCCGTCCCCTTGCCTTCGACTTCAAGTCGCTCACGATCGCACCACTCGTTGCTGCGTGATGACCACGTTGACAATCTGTCTGTTCCGCAGAGACACTGCGGCAAAGGCTTACCGCAAAGCGATGCCCGAGCTGCCGCTCCACGCCCGAGATCGATCGAGACCCTTCGGCCTCGGACGTCTGGTCTTGACGTGCACTGCCTGTACCAGTTGCAGTCACCGTCAGTGCCACAGGCTGAGGGCACGTATCCGAGAACCTTTGAGATCTTTCGTGTGTGCATGAGCCACACGGAATGCTGCATGCCCTCGGCAGCAGCGATTGCCTTCATGCAGCTCTACTCAAAAGAAGACGCGTGCGGGTATACCTACCGTTATCCTGCACACGGTACGTCCCTCTGGTACACATACGACAAGACAGAGCAGATTGCGCGAAGAGCTTCTGCAACAAGTAGTGCTTCTCTTCCTGCGCCGACGGCCGGTTTCTTAATTCACAGCACAAATGCGCACGACAACGAGAGAGAGAGAGAGAGAGAGAGAGAGAGAGAGAGAGAGAGAGAGAGAGAGAGAGAGAGAGAGAGAGAGAGAGAGAGAGAGAGAGAGAGAGAGAGAGAGAGAGAGAGAGAGAGAGAGAGAGAGAGAGAGAGAGTTTGAATAGAGCATCTATTTGGTATCGGAAAGTAGGTGCGAGATCAGGCAAACCTTGTGCGCTAGCTTCGTTTAACCGTGAATCTAATAACCAGGGCTTACCCCACATTCTCGCTTTCATTTTATTTCCATTCTCTTTTATTCCATACACAACTCACACCCCCTCTTCCCGATGCCTGATTGCGAACACTGTGGAGGAACCTTCGATGCGAAAGGTCTTACCGGGCATCAAAAAGCATGCAAGAAAAGGCAACGAGATGAGGAAGAGGAGGAAAGAGAGGAGAAAGAAGAAGAAGAAGAACACACCGAGGGGGTAGAGCCCGGCCTGGCGGCCGTGTTAAAGGAGCTCCGGCGGCTCAACTCGAGAGTCGCCGGGCTCGAGGCAGGCCAGGCGAGGAGGCCGGCGAGGGCGACCGTCGTGTCGCCCCCATCGGAGGGGAGCGACGACGACGGGGCCGAAGGCCTCGACGAGCTCGACGAGCTCGTGCTCCAGCCAAAGAAGTGGCTGGACTTCGGTCAGACGGGCCCGGTGGCCCGTGAACTTCTCGTGGCTCGACTGAAGGTCGAGCACGAAGAGCTGCTGAGAGGCAGCATGGGACACGAGGCGAAGAGCCTCCTTGCCCTGTTGGGCAAGTTGCTGAAGGGCGACCTCGAGGCCGCCGTATTCGAAGTGGGCACCCGCCTCCGTGAGCTGGACGGGAGAGCGCGGCGAGGACCCCGATGGGGGAGCGAGTTCGCCCGCACCATGCGGGGCCGCAAGCAGGACCCCGACTGGGAGAAAGCGGAGAAGGCGGCCAACAGCCACGCCCGAGGGTGGGGCGGAGGCTGGAACGCCCACGAACCGCGCGGCCAACGGAGCGCCCCCAGTCGGGGCTCTTCCGGGGCTTCGGCCCGCTCCCGCTCCCCGTCGGGAAAGGGGGGCAAGGGCGGCCGGGGCCGCAAATGAAGTTGGGCGTGGAACAGTCGGCTGGGATTTGGTCCCCCCAGGCCGAAGACCTTGATGGACCCGGCGAGAGCGAGGCGGCTCCTCGACACTCGTCTGTGGGAGAGCGGCACCGCGAGCGATCAGGCGAAGGCCTTGGTCAAGACCGCACGGCAGACGGGGGTGAACTCCGACGACCCCCTCCAGATGGCGCAGTACATCGCGCAGCTCGGGCGCGGTCGCCATCACTCCACCGCCACCCGGACGGTGCTAACGAGCTTCCAGCTGTTTCTGGACTCGGTGCCGTCACCGCCGAAGAGCCTGGCAGACCAGATCGCTGCCTGGGGGGCTTGGCTCATCACCGTGCGTCAGGTTTCCGGCTCGACGGTCGGCAGGTACGTCGGTCTGCTGCAAGCCCACCTCGAGTCGAAAGGGGTGCCCGTGCAGCAACGTCGCCTTCCGTGGTTGCAACGGCTGTTGACGGGCGCCCGAAGAATGGCCGTGGCGCTGCCGGTGAAGCGAGGGGTGGCGGCGTCGAAGGAGGCCGTCATGCGTGCGGTGGCCGCAGAGGCGGAGAAGGACCTCCCGACGGCCGCCGCCCAGGCTTTGATGTGGACGCTGGCGTCTCGCTCGGAAACCGTTCTGAGCCTGCGGAAGAGGGACCTCACGGTGTCCCGCCGCGGCCCGTCCCCCACCATCCTCGTCGACATTTGGAGGGAGAAGTCGCGCCAGGCAGACAAGGGGCGGTACGGACTCGTCGCCGCTCCTCTGTCCCTCATCGTCCTGCGGCACCTCGACGGGATCACGGGCCCGAACTCCCTGCTGTTCCCGGACCTCGAGTACCACCAAGTGCTCTCGGCGGCGAAGCGGACGTTGGGGAGGTCCTACTCGACGAAGAGTTTCCGGAGGGGCGCGGCCACCGCGTTGCGGGAGACGATGAGCGAGGACGACGCGATGGCAGTCACGGGCCACCGGAAGAAGAGTGTCTTCCGGTACTACGTCGAGGGCCCGGCCGTCGACACCCTGAAGACCCTGGAGTCGGCACAGCGGGTGCTCCAGGGCGCCTCCCGGGACTAGCCAACCCGCCTCTCTTTGACAGCCGTTTCCCGACGCGACAGAAACACCCCATGCCCGACGCCGGCTCTTTGCCTCGGCAGGTCGTGGGCCTGAAATCGCGGAGATCCAGGTTGCTCAGGGGAAGGAGGCTTTTTCTACGGCTTCACCCACACTTTTACGACCCTCCCACCACAGTCCCCCTCGGATACCTTCCGCCGGAAACCAGAGGTCTCGTCCCGGCGGTCGGTGCTCCGAGGTCGGCGAAGCCGCTTGACGTCACGGCGGTACCTCCGATCGACCTCCGTGCGCTCCGGGATCTCGCCAGGCCCGGAGCCCGGTTGCACAGCCTGCTCGACCTCCTCACGGACGGACACGCTTTCCGACGGAGGCTACTGGGCACGCCGCTCGTGCCGGGTCGGAAGAGCGACGCGTTTGCGCACCATGCGGTGACGCTGGAGGGCGTCGGCTTTGTGGAACGCGTTCCCCGCTCGGAGCCGCTGAAGTGCGTACTGCCGGCGTTCGCTGTCGAGAAGGGGGAGCACCACTCCCGTGCCATCGTCGATGGCCGCCCGCTGAACGAGCTGATGGAGCCTCCGCCGAAGTTCAGCCTCTTGCGTGTCGACGAGGTCATCGCCAAGATGATGTCGAAGTCGCACGCAGTCGTCGTCGACCTGAAGTCCTACTTCTTCCAGTTCCCAGTGGGACGGTCGACGTCGGCTTTCTTCGGGCTCCGGACCAGGAGGCCCGACGGGGGCGTGGCTCTGTATCGGTGGCGCCGGCTTACGATGGGCTGGTCGTTCTCGCCCGTGATCGCACAGGACTCTGCGCTGGTCATCACGGAAACCGCCGGGGACGATAGGATAGTCTGGTACGACGACTGGGCCCTCGTCGGTGACTGTCCGGACGCGCTTCGCGCTGTGCGCGACCGAGTCCTGCGACGCGCCCGCAAGGTGTGCATGACGGTCAACGACGAGAAGTCCGTCCTCGAGCCCAGCTCGACGCCGGTTGTCTTGGGAGTCGAGTTCGACCTCGCGGCGAAGAGATACCGGCTGAAGCAAGAGTGGGCGAGGAAGGCGCACCTCCTCTTTTGCTCGGTCGATTCGACGCGGATGACTTTGCGTGGCGTTTGGAAGGTCGTCGGGACCGCTATTTGGGCGTGGACGGTGTGGGGCACGCCGCTCTGCAGGGTGAGCCCGGTGCTTGCGTGGATGGGAACCCTGGCGCACCAGGTCCTGACCGGTTCCCTGGGCTGGGAGTCGCTGGTCCGCGTGAGCGACGACGTTTTTCCGTTCCTTGCGGGAGTGAGACGGCGTCTGTCGGGCAACCGGTGGGTCGTTTTCGACTCGAAGCAACGGGACACCCTCGTGGAGGCGTGGTCCGACGCCAGCATGCAGGGATGGGCCTGGCTGGTGGGTTCCATGGCGATGTGGGGCCCGTGGAGGGATGTCCCGCAGCACATCTTCTTCGCTGAGCTGACGGCGGCGAAGTTCGCGATTGCGTACGCGGCTTCTCGCTCTCCGCTGTCGACGATCAGGATCTTCGTCGACAACTTGCCCGCCGTCAACTGCTTGAGGAACTGGAAGTCGAAGACCCAGCTCGGGAACTTCATCCTGTGCAAGGTCCGCGACGTCTTGGAGGAACACCAGTGCGTCCTCGAGACTGTATGGGTCCCGACTGCTGAGCAACTGGCAGACGTCTGGACGCGGGACCCATACAGGCAGGGCATCCAGCCGCCCCGGACCCCGTTCTGCGTTGCATGAGGATCTTTACCTCGGAAGTTTTGTTTTTACGCTCCTGATAGCGCTATTCTTTGCGAGACCCGGAGGCAGCGGGATCTCAGCTCTTTAAGTTTCACGTCCAGGGATTTTTATTCCACATTCTCGCTTTCATTTCACCAACCCTGTGACAATTATCATCTTCACCGTTTCTGCCAACGCGACCTTTTCCGAGAGAGAAGAGAGAGAGAGAGAAGAGGAGAGAGAGAGAAAGTGAGAGAGAGAGAGAGAGAGAGAGAGAGAGAGAGAGAGAGAGAGAGAGAGAGAGAGAGAGAGAGAGAGAGGAGAGAGAGAGAGAGAGAGAGAGAGAGAGAGAGAGAGAGAGAGAGAGAGAGAGAGAGAGAGAGAGAGAGAGAGAGAGAGAGAGAGAGAGAGAGAGAGAGAGAGAGAGAGAGAGAGAGAGAGAGAGAGAGAGAGAGAGAGAGAGAGAAAAATGCAAATCCCCAACCTCCGGACCAAACGTTTCTTTTCTTGCGCTTCTTCTCCCCTTCTCGTCGCCGCGCATCGTCCAGGATCGATAACGAAACAAAAAATGAAAAAAAGAACGCTAACCCAAACAACTTCTGCCGGTAGAGAAAACTTGCCTGAAGAAATCAACTGCTATCGGGTAACCTAGTCTGACACTAGTTGTCGTCGGGAAAAAAAAAAAAAACCCCAACGACACAATTAACGAAAAGAAATGAGTATGAACGAAAAACGAAGCGTAAACCCAACCTCTCCCCGTCTCATCCACGGGGGGGCGTCGTGCGTTGGCGCACGCCTCCCCTCCCCGGGGGACAAAGAAGTATTCGCACCAAACCGCCCCTATAGAAAAAAGACCGTGCAACCAGACGCTCGCATTCAAAGGGAAAAAATCTAAGCAACCGGCCCCACAATCAAAAGCAAAGGGGGAAAGTATAACTTGGATCAGGAGACGAACGTGGAAAATGCTCATGAAATCACTCGGTTCGAGATTCGTAACGTACGCGCACACCTGTTTTACAATGTAGTCAAGGGATTTGACGTGAAGACCCGCCCGAACTACGAACAACCCCGAAAAACAGGACCGTCACCGACTACAGCTGAAATGTCATTTTGGCCCGTCCATCTAAACCGGGGCCGGATGAATGAACCCGTCCAGGGACTTACGGAAACCAGCTTGTCTGGACAAGGTCACAGGGGGGAAGGGAGGGTGGGGTTTCTTCCCGTCCAACGACACCCCCCCCCCCCCCCAGGGGTACCGCTGATGACTAACGGGCCGTCGGACCCGTCCCAACGGGGGTACTTATGGAAGTTACAATGAAGGCTTAGAACGGTACGGGCTACATGGCAACCCCTGCTCAACATGTAGAATTTGGGGGGGCCCCTGATCACATTCATTACGGGTGTGGTCGTGGTGTCGCTAGCCAACGAGAGAGATACAGAGAAAAAGAGCGCCAGAGAGAAAATAAAAGATAACGTTATCTTCCGGAAAAGAAGGGTTACGCGAACCCCCGAAAAAAATAATTTAAATCTGAACCATTATACAACGACCCCTCGGACCAGGGGTACCTGTAACTCGGGGCCCGGGCCCTGGAAAAGCTTCCAGGGGTTTTGGAAAGGTTTTTGTCCCACATTTTCCGGCATTTTGACTGTTTCACCTTAGAGCCTCCGCCCGCTCAGCCCCCATGGTAAATGCACGACTGTGAGCTTTTTTTTAATCAAATTTATTAACTTGATTTTTTGTCGTCTTGCTCTCCGCTTGTGGTGGAAGCTGCAATATTGAAGATTCCATCCTTGTATGGCGTGATTACCCTATCTGGACCCTAGCGCTAACCCGGGACCGGGGCCCCGGGTCCCGGAGACCCTGAATTTACAGGTACCCTTGCCCCCCCCCCCTGAACACGAAACTAAGATTTCCCCCCCATTCAAGGCATTTGTTTGCAGCTCGAGCGGGTAGGGACGGACCTGCTAGATCGCGGTGCGCTGTGCCAAACAGTGGCTGGCAATTCGATGCGGGTCCAGGGAGACTGGAAAACAGACCGGCTTGCATTTTGCACACGCACGGGCGTCGCCTTTCAGTGGCGGTGTGTGCACGCGCAACCGCGGATTGCCACTGATTTCAGAAGGGCGTTGTCGTCGACTACAAAACGAGGTCACCACGGACTCGGCCCCAGAAAAGAAGGAAAACGTGGAGGCTGGGTGCTGAGATGTCTTCCGTCGACGGGGGCACCTTCCCCCCCGTTATCTCCTCTCAAGCTAGATCCGAAACGAACGAAATCACAACGATTGGCTTTGCATCCGAGTTCCACAGACGAGGGAAGGGGAAGCTTCGTCTTGAACAGCTCCATTCTCAATCAAGTTCCCGCGTCCAACTCATGGGCGCTGAGCGTTCACAGAAAGAGCGATGCAGACTTAGGGACCGTCAGGCCTGCCTCGGAATCTGGCCATATGTTGAACGAAGAATGCCGAAAAGGGGCCGCAACGTTACTTTGCATCGGCATTCATCCTGTTCCCCCCCTGAAGTGCATGCCGATGACTCCCCACAATACACAACTTTTCACAACCTGTTACAGCTTGGGAATGCCCTCCATATGTCCTCCATATGCCCTCCAGATGCCCTCCCTATGCTCCGGTTGCCCCTCCGGGCCTCGTGGAGGGAGGGGACAAGAGTAAAAATAATATCAATACACTTTGTTGAACGCTTACGCCCGCCACTGAACCCAGATTTACCTGTGGTTCGTGTTGGCTACAGCACATTTACCTCCTTTTGAACTTGCGATAGATCTGAAACGCACGCAACAAGAAGACGTATTGATCAGAAAGTTCTGTGAAGACTTCTGCTAAAAAATAGGTGGATCACGCCACCACGCCATCTTTGGACCGCCCGTGGAAGAGGGTGTCTCGGTGTGAGCCACAGGCAACCAGAAATGAGGTTCCCGTCAGCATGGTGTCTTGGAAAACGTGTTGGCAGGTTTGTCAGAAAGGATAAGAGAGTGCGGGGGGGAAATCTTAGTTTAATGCTTAAACAGAGCTGGTGAAGGGCACGGCCACCTGTTGTGGGGGGTTACTCGTGATTTAACATGTGACATCACCAGTGTTCGCGCTAAGGAAAAAAGCGGCTGATTTCAGCCGGAAAATGCAGATCGCGCGCACACTGGTCATCACATGTAAAAAGAATGGAGTTTCACATGATATGGGACACGTGAAAAGCCATGGCACGTGCGATAACATATTGATGCAGTGACATGACATACAGAGCTGGAGTTGAAGCTGGTGTTAAAAAAGCAGATGTGCATTTAATTTGGTTGGGCACACCGCTTATCAAGTGTGCTCGGACACACCTGAGCCGGCCACCCCCTCCTGATAGACTACTAGGGCACCCACTCTCCACTCTCTTTAACTCCAGCTTCTGAGGCTCAACACCGTGTAATATTTCTATAAGAAGCGGGTCATTCGCGCTCTCTGCTTCACTTTCTTCTAACGTATGTTTGGGTGATTGAGCGTTTTCTTCTCTCCAAAACTGTGATTGGAAGGTTTTCAGCTCACTCATTCTTCTCCCGCGATCGGCACAAGGCTCGCGTGCGCGTGAGTGGTTGGACTCGGCGAACAAAAGAGACGACGCCCGCGTTGGCCCCCATTCCGATCGTGGGGATCAAAGTAGCGGCAACCTACACGGCATCGATCCTGCTGTTACGGCCAATACGCCGATGGATAAGACGCAACCTGCATGAGACCGAGTATGCTATGGAGGTGGGTGAGGCTCGGGTGATCAAAATTGGTCTGATTCCGCTGAGAGTAATTATCGGACGGTCTATGCAACGATACCCTGACTACACACGAATCGCTACGGCCATGACGCTGATGGTAAAGACTCAGCATGAGACCGAAACATGCTAAAATGAAGAAGTCTCTCTGACTCGGACGATAAAAAACGCCTTTCCGTTAAGGATTACTCTTGAACGGGCCCTGCAATGCCACCCGATTATTATATTTTGCGAGAAGGCAGCAACTCTCGCTCCGCTGCCGGTGGACCTCTTTCGTGCACGTGACCGGTTTGGTGCTATAAAAAATGGGTGAGAAAAAGACGGCAGCACTTTGTTGCCGGCAGGTGTCGAGCAGTCGCGTGTCTGCTCGAATATGAAGTTCGATACTACGATGTTAGAGTATAAGTTCGCTAAGGGGTCCGGGGGTTTAACGTCTTCGTGTGACTATTGCCGAAAAGATTAAGATTCTTAAAGGTATTGTGTACTACTACTACTACTAGTATGCGTATCGTATCTGCGGTAGTGGCAGCACGTGTGCGTGTGTGGGTGTGTCTTTGTTGACGATTGCCGACTATCTTGTGTGCGCGCGTGATGATTGCCACCAAAGCCGTCTCCTTTTCATGATGGCAAACGCGTATGCCACCATAAAACAAACGCTAACGACAGAGTAGTTTGTAAACAGATGGCGGCAGGGTTCGGGTAACTCGGCGCTACTGTACGGAAGCGGAAGCGATGGGCGTTCATTACAATTTTTTTTGAGGCTCGCAACGTTGGCGGGCGCCTCAAGTATTGTCCCCGCAAAAAGCAGGCGTTTGTTCAATACAAAACGAAACGTATGGGCGGAGAAGGCGGGATTTTGAGTTGATCTAGAATAAGGGGGAGAAAGGCACCATCTGGTGGAACCGGTACACCCACAGGGCAGTCCTGCAGTGCGACCCCTATCAGGGCATGATGTACACCCACAGGACAATCCTACGATCCTATGAGGGTACACCTGCCATCTGGGGGAACAGGTACACCCACAGGACAGTCCTGCAGTGCGATGATGTACACCCGCAGGACAATCCTACGATCCTATGAGGGTACACCTGCCATCTGGGGGAACAGGTACACCCACAGGACAGTCCTGCAGTGCGATGATGTACACCCGCAGGACAATCCTACGATCCTATGAGGGTACACCTGCCATCTGGGGGAACAGGTACACCCACAGGACAGTCCTGCAGTGCGACCCCTATCAGGGCATGATGTACACCCACAGGACAATCCTACGGTCCTATGAGGGTACACCTGCCATCTGGGGGAACAGGTACACCCACAGGACAGTCCTAGTGCGACCCCTATCAGGGCATGATGTACACCCACAGGACAATCCTACGATCCTATGAGGGTACACCTGCCATCTGGGGGAACAGGTACACCCACAGGACAGTCCTGCAGTGCGACCCTATCTGGGCATGAGGTACACCCAGGACACTTACTGTGCTACCCCTATCAGGGCATGATGTACACCCACAGGACAATCCTACTGTGCGATCCTATGAGCAATACACCCACAGGGCAGTCCTACTGCGCGACCCCTGTTAGAGCATGAGTAACACCCACTCTGCGATCTGCTCGGGATACCATCTAGGACAGTCCGACAGCGCGCTCTGTTGGGGATACTTCGCAACAGTCTTGCGGGTTTGCGCCGTGTTTTGATGGGAGGAAAATCTTAGTTTGTAGTAGGGAGGGGGGGGGGGTCAGGTCAGATTCTGCCAACGACTCCGCAATCTGGCCGCTTAGGGCCACCTCTCCGACTCCAGTTTCTGGGGCCGGGCTCCGTCGTGGAGCAACCCCGATCCTACGGAAGTTCACTAGCCCTTAACTTCAGGTGTTCCAAAATTCCTTCCTGCGTCCATTTCCCTCTCCTCCCCCCTTGCCAAATCACCCCATCCCGGTGGATGCGTTAGTGCTTGAGTAGTAGTAGGAATTTGGTCAAATGATAAACAGCAACAATCTGTGACGATATGCAGAAAGCCGCCACCGACTACTTCTCATGCTTCGGTGCTTCGTGCCCCGAGAACTGTTTGCCTCCCGTGGGCGCTTCACATTCTGACTGCACCTAGTAGTAGGAAGAAGTAAGAAGAAGAAAAGGAAAAAAAAAAAAGAAAAAGGCCGCTCCTGGTCCAGGAACGTGACGGTCAATCACAGCTTGCAAAGCTAGAGTCGGAGGCAGCACAGTGCCACAACCCCGTCCGCTCTGCCCTGTGGCTGACCATCTCGACGAGCTTGTGTTCGACGAGCGCAAGCGCCAAGCCCCAAGGTGCGCCACACCTTGATGCTTTAGTTTGGGAAATCGGTAGCCACTTGACCCGTAGGCCCGTGGCTCTGCAGTACCGCCGAACACGTGAAGCTTGGCTCCCGTATGGCAGGCTTTCCCTGGTACCCTCGCCGGACTGCATCTAGTAGTAGGAAGAAGTAAGAAGAAAAGGAAACCCAGCAGCTCCGCTCTAAGCGAACCCCAAGCTTCTAGCGGCCAAGAAGAGGCTTCAAAAAAAATACCGCATTCCGGCTTCCCAAACCCCCAAAATCGAAATATGCGGTCACACGACTCGCAAGAATCCACCAAGGTCACCCCCCGTACTGGAAACATAATACTATTCGTTCTCATTTCTTTCACGAGTAATTTTTTCCAGTGTGACCACAAGTGGCCACCGCACCACGCGACTTTTCCGCACGCGAGTCGCGCACGCGTTATCGTGGGTCAACGCTTAGTCTATGACGGCAGGGATGGCGCAAGCCCTTCACGGATCCCTGTTTAGGCCCTTCAATGTATTGCAAGCAGCTTTAGTTGGCTACGGGGAATGCAAGAACCTTGCTTGGAATAGTACATGTCGCGGTACCCTGAGAACACAAGCGGCTTTAGTTGGCTACGGGGAATGCAAGAACCTTGCTTGGAATAGTACATGTTGCGGTACCCTGAGAACACAAGCGGCTTTAGTTGGCTACGGGGAATGCAAGAACCTTGCTTGGAATAGTACATGTTGCGGTACCCTGAGAACACAAGCGGCTTTAGTTGGCTACGGGGAATGCAAGAACCTTGCTTGGAATAGTACATGTTGCGGTACCCTGAGAACACAAGCGGCTTTAGTTGGCTACGGGGAATGCAAGAACCTTGCTTGGAATAGTACATGTTGCGGTACCCTGAGAACACAAGCGGCTTTAGTTGGCTACGGGGAATGCAAGAACCTTGCTTGGAATAGTACATGTTGCGGTACCCTGAGAACACAAGCGGCTTTAGTTGGCTACGGGGAATGCAAGAACCTTGCTTGGAATAGTACATGTTGCGGTACCCTGAGAACACAAGCGGCTTTAGTTGGCTACGGGGAATGCAAGAACCTTGCTTGGAATAGTACATGTTGCGGTACCCTGAGAACACAAGCGGCTTTAGTTGGCTACGGGGAATGCAAGAACCTGAAGAAAACAGCTCGCACGCGATACAGTGCTGATATACGCTATCTCCGTTCCTAGCCTTTTTTTTTTATTATTGTTCCCGTACCACCACCCACGCCCATCCTTTGAAGTCCGTTCCTGTCCGACCCATTAAACCTTCGTTATCTCGCTCTCTTCCAAGGAAAACTTTAACTCTGAAAATCATGAACAGTTTCTACAGCTTTCAATGCGATGCTCCAATATATGCCCGCGAGCTTTGAAGGGAGAAATGTCAGCGAAGCGGAAAAACGAACGTTCTATCTGCATCGTTGGAAAGGACCTTTTGATCCTTTGAGGATCCGCACGGGGAAATGCCGAGTTCTGCCCAAAGAGCGAACAAGGTCATCCCGTCACAACCCAAGCGCGTTTTTGCAATACCCCCACAACCCGGGGATTAGTTTGCGTCGTAGATTTAGACCGACCGTCTAAATCTGCCAACCGGGGTCGGCCGGGGGAAACATCAAAAATGCCCAAACAACGCAAAACACAGCGTTTCCAGGAAAGATAGGTGGGGCGGTGGTATCTACGCCCATTGCCACAGACCCATTGTGATACACGGGTTACTTTGGACAAAAAGTTGCAGAGGGTGTGTCAGCTCCGCCCCGAGCCACCGAAACGACAGTGTTGACGGTCAAGATGACGATCAACCCCCAGGAACCTCCGAACTAATGCCCTGCCCACAACACTGCAGTACAGTGTTCGCGCTAAGGGAAAAAGCGGCTGATTTCAGCCGGAAAAAAAGTTCTTGAAAAACTGACCGGCTGATAATGAGCCGGCTGATTATGGAAGGTCTGCCGATCAGCCGGGGTTTGCGACAACATCTTGATTCACATCTTGCCCTGTTTGTGCGTCAAGCTGATTCCGCCCCGTGGGCGGCAGAACCAAAGCTTACACTGTTGAAAATCGGCTGATTTTGTGTGAGTCGGCCGGTAAGAAAAAAGGCTCGAAATTTAATCAGCCGGTAAGCCGGCTGATCGTGCGCACACTGTTGCAGTAGAATAAAAAATACTCAGGGCCTCCGGTCTTTCTGGCATTTATGCGATTTACGCTTTCTTTCATTTTTCTCCAAAGAAGGCTTTATGGCAAAAGGCAGGATACTGCCCGTACATTAAGAAGACGCGGGAAGGCGGCCATAAATTGTTACGAACCTGGCTCGACAAAGCAAGCAAGTAAAGTGGACACGAAAGAAGCCATGCATGCCCCTACCCCCTACCCCTCCTAATACGTGTTAGCTTTTAAAGAACCCATTCGACGAAGGTCACCCGGCGACTTTAAAAATCCCGGGTTCTCAAGCGAACTTTAACTCTAAAAACAAACCCCCTCAACTCCCTCGAACAACTGCCTGGCAACGAGACTCACACCGCTATCCTGTCTGCAGACACCCAGATCCCGCGCTGATGATGGCTCCGCCTTATCTGTCCGTGAGTCGAAGGATCGAAACCACAGTGCAGACAGGACCGGTGCGGTGTTGAGCACGAACCCATTCCAAGCACGTTCTTACATTACCACACATTCTCGCCCAACCAAAAGCAAACTAGAACCGAACCGCGTATCCTTGGGATCAACGGGGCGTTAAGACACCGCCTTGCGAGTCCGGAGGAGAAACGTGTTGCTCAGGCCGGTGTTAGTGCGATCCGAACCTTTTTGCCCAGTCTGGCGCTTGCCCGCCCCCCTTTTTCGGTGCTCAATTCTGGGAGGGACCCCCTCCCCGTCGAACGAATATGCATTCGCTCTCCGCTTCATCATAATCCTCCCGGCGGGGGAGTTTCACGACGGGGATAACACCCCATTCGACTTCTCCCTCGAGGATGTCAGTCCGAGTTAGTGCCATGTGTTTGTTTGTACGTGCCGGGGGAGGATTAGCCTGTTGGTGAGTGATAGTGAAGTGAATATGATCGGTAGGCTAATCTTCTCCCAAACACGCTGCCAGCGTTCTCTTTCGTGTTTACAATTAATTGGTATTACGATTGCCGCGGTTAGGATCGTGTGTGCTGTCACACGAAGGGAAGAACACGCACCTCGAATGTCCTGCCACCGGCCTGGCGTTAGGCGGAAACTCGGCCACCGGGATCGCATCCCAATCGACATGTCCTCACGTGATGGTACAGCCGGAATTTTTGTTTGTGCGTATGTGCTATCACCTGTATGGTAATTTCCACAGTACGCTGCCAACCGTCGCTTTTTTTGATAATGACAACCGCGGTTGTTACCATAAAAAAAAACCCGCCGGCGGGATCCGAACCCGCGACTCTTGGTCAGGAACGTCACGCACTGCGCCACACTTACTTCCGGCCGCGGGCATACACCGCCCAAGTCCGCTTGTAAAAAGTACCCCAAAAAGTTGTAGAACGCGGGGGGCCTAAGACTACACTCCCACGAAGGAATGTACTTGGTGTCGCAGACGCGAAGAAACGAACGAGGGGTCATCCAACGACGGCTCCGGCCGGGAGGCCACAACGACACCCACTCGTAGGCCGCCCCCGCGGCGGCGCAACAAACGCGTTCCATCTGCTGTGACATAGACACGGAGTGTGCATAGAGCGTTGCTCAGGGTAGTCGAAGGTGTCGGTCACAAACAGTCCCGGACATGGCTAGCCATAACCCATAGCGTGCACCAAATATACAACCCGTAACCATATATCCCTTTCTCTCTAAGAGAACCCTTTCATGAACGGTCACCTATAACCCCGGAAAAAAAAAAACTTCAAGCGAACTTTAACTCGAGAAGAAAGCGGGACAGCAATGTCCCGTTTAGGGGCACCTGTGGCCTGCGCCCAGAAAAGCGGGATAGCTCGCTAGAGTTTTGGATAAGAATCTGTAGCGATAATCTGCAACGCTAGAGAGCTGAGTATTAAGAATTTTAATTTTGCCAATCCTCTAGACCCGGACAAACAACTCGAATAAGAGCACGCGAGCGGGAGGAATGTCGAAGGGATATCATCACCGTCGGCTCCTCACTGCCGCAGTAGGAGATCGCTGCTGCTGCGCTCTTCAGGAGCACGAAGAAAAGGGCAAAAGATCAACCAACTGATACGGGCAGAAAAGGGATTAATTATCAGCAGACTGATAAAGGGGGGTCGACTAATAACAGACACGCGGCTGGTTGTCTAATAACACTACCACTGTTTGATCCTGCTACGGTTCGACTACCCGGAACTTTTTTTAGTATTCGACAATCGAATAATAACTCAGGTGTCCCCTTTACGACCCCTAATCATGAGCAACTGCCGCCTGAGCACGTCCCGGACTTGAGTTCAGGGTGGCGCGGTCCGCGAAAAATTCTAGTTCTTCTCTTTTTTGCACGGTTTTTGTTCGTGTCCCTCTTCCTCCTCTCCCGCCCCACTTAAAATATTTTCTGTCGTCCGGTCCGTTGCTTTCTCTCGCAAATCGCCGTTTATTTTACCCGCTTTTCTTCTGAAAGTATTGAGCCGGTCCATCCCACCGCGGTAGACCGAAGAATACAGCACCGGGCAATTCGATGCAGCCCTAGGACTAGGATGGACCTGATAGCCCGTGGTGGACCGTGATTCACTGTGATAAACAGCGGCAGGCACTTCGATGCAGTTTCAAGAGATAGGGACGGACCGGCTCAAGTATGCTAATACTGCAGGGAATAGTCGACCAGACCTCGTGAGTTTGTGCTACAACCACGATTTGGGGAGTCGGGAGAAACTAGCCTACAGCAGGACCGACCCACCCGTTCGTGAGAAAGACAGATGGAAAAAAGGTGTGCGAAGAATAAAAGCCACCCCTTCCATTTTTCATCTGTCTTTGTCAAGAGCTGCGACTCCACCATTCCTTCGTATTTTGCATACCGTTTTAGCGCAACACAGATGCTATTTTCTTTATGTCAACAATGCTTGTCGGTACTAAAAACTAGTAGTTGGCAGCGTACTACATGAAACTTACCAAAGCAGGTGAGTTCCGCTAGTGCGCACAAACAAAAGAAAGCACCAATGGTCCATACCAATTTTTTTTAATAGTACACCTGTACTGACGGGAACATTTCCGGAACAACGGTTGCACATGAAAGAGAAAACGAAGCCAACGAAAAAGTGCTAATACAGGAAAACCCCCCCCAGAGAGGTTTATACCCTGTACACGCGAAGAGCAACAACGTTTATCAGTGCAAGCCCCAACTCCGGAAATGTTCGTCGTATCGAGGAGCGTAGCTAAGATCGAAGAATTCTTAGGAAATCCATACTGGTCAAAACGAGTGCTGACACTGTTGTACAAGGTGATTTATTACCCCGTTGCTATCCCGAAGAAGAAGAAGAAGAAAAAGAAAAAGGCCGCTCCTGGTCCAGGAACGTGACGGTCAACCACACAGTTTGCAAAGCTTGAGTCGGAGGCAGCACAGTGCTACAACCCCGTCCGCTCTGCCCTGCGGCTGACCGTCTCGACGAGCGCGAGCGCCAAGCCCCAAGGTGCGCCACGCCTTGATGCTTTAGTTTGGGAAATCGGTAGCCACTTGACCCGTAGGCCCGTGGCTCTGCAGTACCGCCGAACACGTGAAGCTTGGCTCCCGTGTAGCAGGCTTTCCCTGGTACCTTTTGCTATCACGAAAAAAAAGCAAAGGAAGACACCACATCGTATCTTCACCCCACCCCCGCCCCTCGTTTAACAGCCGCCTGAAAAACCAGACTCACACCGCAGTCCTGTCTGCAGACACTCAGGTTCCACGCTGATGATGGTCCGCCTTATGTGTCCGTGGCTTAAAGGACCGAAACACGGCGCAGACGGGACCAGTGCGGTGTTGAGCACATACCCATTCCAAGCACGTTCTTGCAATCCCACCCCCGCCCCATCCGCGCTTGCCCCTATTTCTTTAAGTCCGGTGGTCCTGCGACGTTCGTGGCTGGCACACGAGAATCATTGCTAACCTTTCTTCGTTTGTTTTGCACCAAGCAGCGATACCAGGAGGATGTGGGGCCTCTGCGCAATCCTGTGTGGGAGGGGGGTACTTGGCGGAGTAACGAAAAGATAGTGGCACCTTTTTCATTGGAACTTCGGAACTCCTGTAGGACTCCTTTGCCACGCATCTTATGTGTCCGTGGGCGTAGAGGACCGAAACAAAGCTGCAGATGGCAGTTCGACCTCGGCTGTCCACAGACGACAGCACGGCCATCGTTCAAGCGCCGCAAAGAAGCAGCTATCAATGCGCAGCCGATGAAGCCGGATGAGCAGTCGAAGGAGAAGCGGTGCACCAAGCGCGCGTCTGAACGCGCAATCAAGATGAGCTGAAGAGGCGGAAGCATGACATAGCATGGCATAGCATGACATTGCATGACGTTGCATCACGTTGCATCACATTGCATCACATTGCATCACATTGCATCACATTGCATCACATTGCGTCACATTGCATCACATTGCAATACGTTGCATCACATTGCATCACATTGCATCACATTGCATCACATTGCATCACATTGCATCACATTGCATCACATTGCATCACATTGCATCACATTGCATCACATTGCATCACATTGCATCACATTGCATCACATTGCATCACATTGCATCACATTGCATCACATTGCATCACGTTGTCACATTGCATCACATTGCATCACATTGCATCACATTGCACCACATTGCATCACGTTGCATCACATTGCATCACATTGCAATACATTGCACCACAGCATCACATTGCATCACGTTGCATCACGTTGCATCACGTTGCATCACGTTGCATCACATTGCATCACATTGCATAACATTGCATCACGTTGCATCACATTGCATCACATTGCACACATTGCATCACATTGCATCACGTTGTCACATTGCATCACATTGCATCACATTGCATCACATTGCATCACGTTGCATCACGTTGCATCACGTTGCATCACGTTGCATCACATTGCATCACGTTGCATCACATTGCATCACATTGCACACATTGCATCACATTGCATCACGTTGTCACATTGCATCACATTGCACCACATTGCATCACATTGCATCACGTTGCATCACGTTGCATCACGTTGCATCACGTTGCATCACATTGCATCACATTGCATCACATTGCATCACGTTGCATCACATTGCATCACATTGCACACATTGCATCACATTGCATCACGTTGCATCACATTGCATCACATTGCATCACATTGCATCACGTTGCATCACATTGCATCACATTGCATCACGTTGCATCACATTGCACACATTGCATCACATTGCATCACGTTGCATCACATTGCATCACATTGCATCACATTGCATCACATTGCATCACGTTGCATCACGTTGCATCACATTGCATCACGTTGCATCACATTGCACACATTGCATCACATTGCATCACATTGCATCACGTTGCATCAAATAGCTGGTGGCTTCTCTTTGAGTTGTCATAGCCTGCGTGAACGCGGGTGTTCGTCACGCATTCTAACGTCAGCTTCAGGGGTACGCCGGTCCGTCCTCTCCTCTCGCACGCCCCCTGATGCAAAAAATAGCTGATGCCTGGGGGGCGTATGGTGACTGACGCCATGCATTGCACGCACGGCTAAAATTTACAACCCCTTCTCGTGGTACGCCGGCTCGCAATGTACAGTTACTCGCAGTCACCCGTCTTCTTGTTGCGTTAGTGGTTAGTCCTGTGTTTGCATCGCTGTTGCTTTCTTTTCCTGCGCTGAGTGTGCTTATGTTTAGCGCGTAGATCTTCAACAGCTGAGGTCGGTGAGAGAGGTGTGAGAGTGCCAACCTTGGTCCCCCATGAGTAGGAAGCCGACATGTATCCCGTAAACGGCACACATGGCGGACTACAGGGTTCTCGAAGCGGGTCACAGGCCCACCTGCTCCACACGAGGCACGTGCCCAAGTCTCGAGCAGGACTACAGTTCTTGTTGCGTTAGTGGGGAGTCATTTGCGTGCAAATGAGTACCACACTATGCCAGCTTTCGCTACGTGTCAGCCACTCACAGTCACTCTAAACAAAGGAGGACCGCCCCCCCCCCCCCCCCCGGCCAAAAAGAGCACAAAGAGGACAACAGCCAACATGAGGTGGTCCAACCCGACCGGATTCTTCCTGGCCCAGTTCGGTGCGTTCTTCGTGCTGACGGCGCCGCACACCCTCAGCACGTACTTCTTCGGCACCATGGTGAAGCACAGGATGGTATGAACGACCCTTTTCCGTTACCTTGCATCAAATAGGTGTCACGGCAAGCTTTGGCAGCCGCTGCTTAACAGTGCATGTGGTTCACGTTCTCAATGCTTAAGAAAATTTGAACTGAATGCTTAACAAGGACGCCATCATAAAGTAACACTAACGGACGACATCATAAAGTAACACTAGCCCGTGAACAGTGCTCGCCTGCCTTGATGGCACTTGCACTTTACAGCACTCAGTGCATGCTAAAAAATCCATGTGGTTCATGTACTCAAAAGAACTCAATGCTTAACAAAATTTGACGTGGGCGCAAAACCTGCTGAAGGAACGATGCTTTTGGAGAAGAACAGAAGCGGTTCAGACGACTGCCTTCATCTTCCATCCAGGCACCCAACAGTCACTCGAGACAAATGAGAACGAGAAGCTTGTCTCCGCAAACCGTTGCGTTTCACTTGCACAATTGATTAGTAAAAGGAAGCGACGCGCCCTTCCCCTTCTGCGAGCTTCAATTGGAATCTAATAAAAAATATATAGGATGAAATATTTGAGGTGGGGGGGGCGCTCAATTCAACCATGTACTGAAATGGTTGAGAGGGGGTAGACTTCAACCAACCGAAAACACGAAAACAGGTCTGGGAGAAGGAGGCGGAGCGAAAAGAGAAATGGGCTGCCGAGCAGTAGAAGCAAAAAGAAGAAGACAACGGTCGAAAGGCACCAAACCTGTAGCGCCCATTTGGGGATTCGCCGGAAGCGCAGAACCTGGGAGAGGGGGGGGGTGTATGTGTTCAACGCTGAGATCCAGGGCGGCCAACCGGACCCCCCCTTTTGGAAGGTTCGGGTGGCCGAAATAAACAAAGGTTTCTCGATTTCAGAGCGGGAAAAGCAAGTTGGCTATTGAGACGGAATTCGGAAAACTGACGAAAAATGAAGCTAGTAGCCTGCTGAGTGCACACAAACAAAACAAAAAAGTAAGCTACGTGGCAGCTTCTAAGGAAATGCTCGACAAAACTGCCAAAGAAGAGAAGGGATCCCAAGTGCTGTAACTACGGAACCACGGACGTGAGGTCCCCTCCTCCTCTCGATCTCCCGCGAATATCTTCTTTTCCGCCCTCCTTGCCCAGGCTGACGAAAAAGAGAGTTAGCGACGCAGAGAGTGTCCGCCATGTTTCGCGTGCGTATGACCCTGGCGATGGGGGGAGGGAGGGTAACCCCGCTTTCGTCAACAGGGGGAGAGGGGCTACCTTGAACGGAAATATTGGTGTCCCGCGAACCACAGCGCCAGTGGTGTTTGTGTGCAGCTCTCGGGATAGGAATGCATCGTGTGTGTCTGTTAGACCGCGATGGACAGCGGCAGGCCATGCGATGTGCAGTTCCCGGCCAGGGGATAAGGTGGGCCGGTCCAACTACAGGGAAGTCGAAGTTGTGTAGTCAGGCAATAAAGTTCGCCTAAGGGGGATGAAACAAGACTCGCAGTTTTTTCTTTTGTATAAGCACCCCTTCGTAAAATCCTTGAGGAGGCCGCCAGTTGCGAAATCTCAAGGGGTATGACTCCCCACCATCGCAACAATATTCCAATCCCGAAGGGAGGTAAACGTGCTGCAGCCCACACGAAACACAGGAAAATTTGAGTTTAGTAAAAGCGTCCGCACAACGAAAACGAGACCCACTTTGCTGTTGTACTGTTTCCCCCTCTAGCCTCTCCGTCGCCATAAGCGCCTGTTCTGTCATTTTTCCGCCTGCAGGATCACTTCCTTGGGAGGCTTGCTTGTCGGTCTTTGAATCGTAGGAGCCTACGACTTCGCCGAGGCTCATGTCGGAGGGTCTACCGACCACATGCTACTCCTGCTTATTTTTTTCTTGTCTCCATTTTTCTTTTACTAGGGTGACGTGTGTAGTTCACCATCTTTCGGGTCCCAACAAGTGTACTTAACCTCAAATCCCTTTCCAGTAAATCAGGATCGGGCTGTACTGCGTCCTCAAGGATTGGCACATCTCCCTTTCAGTGCGGCTTGTGGGGTTGACACCCTAAGCCTCGCACACGTGTTAGACTCCTTGGTCCGTGTTTCAAGACGGGTAGTAGAAGATCGCTGTGTCTGACATGAGCCTGCGAGCGTTTAACCACGTCAGGCCAGCGGGAGCAAGGACCGTTGTCCGAAGACGCCGACACTTGCCCTTCGCTGACGATGCCGCGAATCGTTACCCCCAGGTGACGTTTGAACTTGGCACCCCTACGTTTGGAAAACTGTCACTCCTCTGCGATTTCTTGGGTCATTTTTCAACGTGGGGGTGACAATAACACACACATGCGTCACCCTAGGTACTTTTTTTTTTTTTTTTTTTTTTTTTTTTTTTTTTTTTGACCTTTTTCTTTTGGTTCATCTTTCGGCTTTTCTCTCTTTTTTGTTGTGTCGTTAGGTTTTCTTTTTTGTTCTAATCTACGCTGAACGAGTATTTGATAAAGCACCCCCCCCCCTCTGTCGCTAGACGTTTGGTGAAACGAGCGTATTTGTATGCGCAAATGGCTCTCCACGAAAGCAAAAAAGATTTGGCTCGGCGCAGAAAGAAGGCTTGGCACCTGTCTTTGGAAGAGACATGCACAGCTGAGCTTCCTTTTCTCGCCGCCCCCCGAATGCGACCGCACACGTCCCCCACGGCGGTCTCCCGTATGCTTTGTTACAACCACGCGTTGCCACCTCTTCTTTTCTTTCACCAAAACATGAAATGTTGGAGGAAATGAGAAGCTCGTCACCGCAAACCGTGGCGTTTTTGCTTGCATCCTAAACCCCGTTTAGCTCCTTACGCACAGAAGGGGGAGGTTGTCCAGAGCGCAGAAAGCCTTTCTGGGAATTTATGGGTCAAACTCGAGAGTTTTACGACTCCAAATTTGGGAAACTTGGTGCCCCTTGGAAAGGTTTTGCAACACGCATCTTTTCACAGCAGCAGGCATTGATCCTTTGTGGCGTGCCTTTGCTCTTGATGCCCAGTGTCCGAACTCCAGCTCGGGTTCTCGCCTTTTTGACAGAAATCCACGTCCCTCGCCCGTAGAGGGTTATTGTATAACCGGTCAGGGCACTGCGTTCAACGGGACCAACTCTCTCTCCTTCCCGCCAGTGCCGTTATTTTGTGTCTAACAAATGCGATTTGTCAAGTGGAAACGGATCGATGGCATCGTACTATCCGAGATGAAGAAAACAGGTTTGAAGGAAGTGCTCGGGCTTGCGGTGGCGGGGGGGTGGGCAGCCCTTTTTTGTGTGCTTTTTTTTTTTCTCTTTGCTTCCATGTGTGAGGAGACTGGACCGCCCGAGTAGGAACCTTCCGGCCGTGATCAATTGCCCATCTTAGCCCGACGTCAGCTGTGGATCGATGACGAGCCAGCCATTGCCCGCAAGTTATTCTTCATCATCCACACGATTCGGCTCACGGTAGAGGTCATCACCGGAAAAAAAAGAAGAAACAGCCAAGTTGCAACAAAATTGTTGACAATTATTGTCATTTGGGGGTTCCATCGGTCTCCTATATCTCGCGATGTTCGGGTTCCTCGATGTTTTTTGCCTTTTTGTATCTTGTCCGCGACGTCCATCGGCGCTGGCATACACAAACGCGCAGAGGGGCTTCATTTTCTCCCGCAGGATCACAACGAAGCCTCGTTCGCGTGTATGCGGCACATTTTCAAAGCTCTCCTCCCCGCCTCCTCGGCTGCCCGCTCGGTTTAGTGTAAGCCGCAGTCGCAAGCCAGTAGGGCGGGCGCCTGGGGAGGGGTTTTTTTTTTTTTTTTCCGAGACATTGCAATGTGTTCCAAGAATGTAAGCCCTGAGCAATGAGCGAACCAACACCAAACTGAAGATCATGTCACTGTCACAGTTTACATGTCCGTGCTTCACATGGAGATCCCTAACTCAAGACATACCAGGTGAAAAAGAAGAAGAACAACCTGAAGAGAGGGCCCAAACTCGGCCTGCTCAAAAAGAAATGGAAACACGAGCGGACGGGGACACGAAATGCTGAACACACACCCACATGCACTTTCGTTTCCCCTGCTCCGGCTCCTGAGTCCAACTGATTGGGCCTACGTGCACCAGTTCAACGCCAGGCTCTCTCGGGAAGCGATACGCGGAAAGAAACGAAGCAAAATAATATTCGGCGGGTGGTCTTTTCTATCTTCTTTTTTTTTGTTCCGCTATTTTCCTTCTGTTGTCTTTTGCTCCTGCCCTTCATGCGAACATACGAAAGGCGTGCAAGCTTGCAAGCTCGTGCAAACGAGCTTAACTATACGTCGAAGGTCTTGCCCCCTACCCTTCACACAAACAACAGAGAAAAACATGGCGGTCACAGTCGAGAAGCTGGTCATTTACCCGATCAAGGCATGCACGGGGCGAGAAGAGGCAGTCACGGGCCTGCACAACCGGCTGTGGATGTTCGAGCTCAACTAGTCACGGAAGGTCTTGCTCCTGCTCGTGCAAACATAGGCTAAGCCTCCCCCGGCACGTACAAACAAACACACGCCTATTCTTCTTGCAAATGAGCCGAACTAATCACGGAAGGTCTCGTTCTTGCCCCTCGTGCAAAGCATGGCAGCTCCGTGATAGTCATTTACGCAAACTATCCGCAGAGTAGTATGCCCAACGTTCCCACATTTGCAAATGAGCTATGCACCGAAGGTCTTGTCCCCCCCCCCCCCCCCCCCCCCCCCACCCAAACAACAGAGTAAAACTTACACTCTAAAACATGGCAATCACGGTCGAGAAGCTGGTCATCTACCCGATCAAGTCATGCACGGGGATCGAGAAGCAAGAGGCAGTCACGGGGCCCCGCGGCTTTCTGCACGACCGGCTGTGGATGTTCGTCGACGAAAAAGGTGCGATGACGACGCAACGGAAGGTGCCGAAGCTCGGCCGAGTGGTGCCCGTCTTGGACCTCGGCCCGGCGGGCGGCGCCGGAACGGTGCTCACGCTGACCTGCCCCGAACTGAAGGGCAAGCTGCAGAGCGTCAAGGTGAAGCTCATCGTCCCCGGCGCGGAGGGCCAGCGGGTCGCGGTGAAGGTGTGGGGGGATGCGGTCGAGGCGTTGGCGGTCGAAAACGACGCTGATACCCGGCACTTCGTGCGGGAGGCGACGGGCCGGGCGGACCTGCGCCTGGTGCAGTTCCCGCTTGACGGCAGCAGGATCATCGGCGAGAAATACTTCCGCGGGTTGGAAGGCGCCTTGCAGGGCGTGAACCAAGCGGGGTTCTCGGACAAATTCCCGTACCTGCTCCTCTCTTCGGCGTCGATGGCCGAGATCAATAACCGCGCGCAGAGTGACCCGGGCTATCAGCCCGGCAAGCACGAACTCTCCAGCAGCAGGTTCCGACCTAACATCATAGTGAAAGCTGCGGATCTCGCCCCGCACGCGGAGGACAGCTGGCTTGAAGTCCGAATCGGCCCTTCCGCCACGTTCCACTGCGTACACCCGTGCGAGCGCTGTGTGTTGACGACGGTCGACCCGAAGACGCACGCCTTCGACAAAGTGTCCGACCCCCACCACACGCTGAGGCTCCTGAAGGAGTACCGAGACTTCGGCGGCGGGCCCATGTTCGGGCAGAACTGCGTCTGCCACACCCTCGGCGTGCGGGTGCGAGTGGGCGACGCCGTCGCTGTGGTCGCCCAGAAGTCGAAGGAGCACATGCAGGAGATCACACTTCCCAACGGGGGGGGCAAACTGCGCGGGTCCTCCTCGGCGCGGCGGTGGAAGTGTGCCCTGTGGTCGCTGGCTGCCGCCGGCACGGCGCTTTTGGCGGTTTTGGCGCGCCGGGGGAGAGCGTAGAAGGAGAGAGAGAGAGAGAGGAGCATACTGAGCATGTATTCGATGTCGGAAAGTAGGGGCGAGATCAAGCAAACCTTGTGCACTGGTTTCGTTCGACCGTGATTCTGATAATCAGGACTTCCCCCGATTCTCGCTTTCATTTGAGAGGGAGAGAGCCGAAATGCGTGTGCGACGTGCATGTTATCTTTCGAGACTGGAGGTCCTATGAACATGCAATGTTCCCCACTTTTCTGTAAACGAGTTTGAAAGTGTATTGTTTTCAACTAGATTTAGCGCGGAGCTAGCTTTTTCCCCCCTGCCCAAAAGCATAGGGGTGGCAGAGTGAGCTGGCTTCGGCCTTCGGGCCGGTAGGCCCGGGTTCGGACCCCGCCCATCACACTTTTCCGGTCGAAAATTGTTTTCGAGGTTTGTTGCATTACGGGGTCTAACGTGCCCGAAATTTGCGTTTTTGGCCGAGTTTCTCACTATCTCGCGGTATTTGGGTCACCCCGCCGGCCCCCGGAGGGGGCGGGGGCGGGAAAAGGCTGGGTCCGGGTGGGGCGGCCCCCCCCGGGTACGAGCGCCAAACTTTACCCGTGCTCGGTGGGTCGGGCGTGGTCTGGGGGGGGTGTCCCCCCGGGTACGAGCACCGACCTTAGCTTCACCCGGACTTTACCACCTGGCCGAACTTCGCTTCGTGCCCGAATTTTTGTAGTACCAGCGCTTAGCACCAGAACTTAGCTTCGCCCGAACTTAGCATCACTCGAACTTAGCGTCGTCCGAACCGAGCTTCACCAGAACTTAGCATCGCCCGAACTTAGCTTCGCCCGAACTTTACTGTTCCCCGAACTTTAACTGCTGGCTCCAGTCTCGCCACGCGCCGGCCTTAGCCGAGTGCACGTACTTTACGATATTGCGGAGTGGGGCAACCGGATACTCCCCGGAGAGACGGTCCCTGCACTCTATGTCGTCTTTCAACCATTGCTGCACACGGCAACCCCATGTCCACTGTGCTCTGCGGAGTTTACTTCGCAGATTGCCACCGTAAAAAGAAGACAAGTCAGTGCTGCCTAGCAAGTCGCAGTCACAATCAGGGTGAGTGCCCTGAGTTTTTTAACTGATTGCTCAGACACGGTTGTAGGGGCCTTCTCCCCGTGACGGATTCGCTTGTGCTCTAGTAGCACGGGTGGTCCTGGCTGTGACGAGCTACGAACAGCCGCCTGACAAACCAGACTCACACCGCTGTCCTGTCTGCAGACACTCAGGTTCCGCGCTGATGATGGTCCGCCTTATGTGTCCGTGGCTTGAAGGACCGAAACACGGCGCAGACGGGACCAGTGCGGTGTTGAGCACATACCCATTCCAAGCACGTTCTTGCAATCCCCCCTTCCCAGCTTCTGGCCGGTGGGATATAGTACCTTGGTCTTTAGCCACAATACAAAGATGGTGCGGCTCGCGCGGCTGACGCGATTTTTCCATTGTTCAACGTAAAGGGGGGCGTCGACGAAATAACAGTTATTTGACACACGTCTGGTTGTGTCTAAAAAAACACTACCGCTGTTTGATCCGCCACTGTTCAGCTATTCGGAACTTTTTTTAGTATTCGGCAAATCGAATCATAGCACAGGTGTTATTATTCGACCCCCCCTTTTTCACCAATCGCGCGAACGATCAGTTGTCCGTGGACTGTTCCGCGGCCATTTGAGGTGTTCGAGGCGTCATTGCCAGAATCTTCCTGTCGAACGTCCTTCTTTTGCATCAAACTACACCTAAGGCGGCCTTAACGAGGTGGGTACCCGACCGTCCGGAATACCCGTCCTCGCTAAGACCAACTGTTGACGGCGCTTTCTGAGGCTTTTGTTCCTCGTCGAATGCTCCACAGCTTTTCTCCTCCGTTCTGGCCGCTTACACGTCAACAGTCGGAAACATAAAATGGGAAAAACATAAAATGGGAAATATGCAACCTTGAGGGACTGGAAACCATGTGTTTATCGAAAAAGAGAGTCGTCTAAATTATTTTGGAGACAGACGTTGTGTCTGATTTCTCTCACTCAGGACTTTGACCTGTTGTGTTTGTGTGATTTTTCGTGTAGGGGTAGACCCGCATGACCTCACGTCCGTTCAACACGTGGTTCGGTAGTTACAGCACTTGGGATCCCTTCTGTTCTTTGTCAGGCAGCATCGTCGAGCATTTTCTTTCCAAGCTGGCGCTTAGGCAAAAAAAGAAGAAGAAAGCAGAAATACCCTAGAAGGAAAAATGATGGATAGTAAAAATTATCCTGTGCTGGCTATCCATCATTTTTTTACCTTCCATAATTGTTTGGGCGGTGGTGACTATGTGCACTCAGGAGAAAAAAGTGAATGTCAGCCACCTCCAAAGCACCTCAAAACTATGCCCTCTGAGGCCAATCCGACCTTCCAGCATCCCTATGTAGCCAGCTCAACTCAGCATATTTCTAGTTCGGCTCAAGCAGCTTCACTTTGACATGCCACTTCCTACGGCAACAGGAAGCCGTACCACCTTTCCAGAGTTATAGTTTTCGTCAACTCTTGCCGGCATTGACCGACATTGGCTGGCCGGGATGATCTATGTATTCCCCTTCATCGTTTCGGGCCGCCGT
Source organism: Diplonema papillatum (assembly GCA_030068145.1). Classification (NCBI taxonomy): domain Eukaryota; phylum Euglenozoa; class Diplonemea; order Diplonemida; family Diplonemidae; genus Diplonema; species Diplonema papillatum. The sequence goes on along the minus strand of JAPJBO010000072.1, from coordinate 32,671 downwards.
GAGGAGCTATGTAGATCTTCTTCCTCGGTTGTGCGGATGGTGTCTGCCTCTTTTCGGTGGCTTGGAGAACGGGTTCCTTCGACTGCTTGAAGAATCTCACAGCAGTTGCATCGGTGAGTCGTCGGTTAGACGGATCGCGGTTCCACTGCTTAGTGACAGTACTTCGCAACAAGGCGGGCGATACGCTATTTGTCGGCTTCACACCAAAGGGGCTTGATGTTCTTTCTGACGACCGTCAGACTTGGCCACTTCGTGTTTCACAGTCGTCGGGGTTAGACAGATCGCGGTTCCACTGCTTAGTGACAGTACTTCGCAACAAGGCGGGCGATACGCTCTTTGTCGGCTTCACACCAAACGGGCTTGATGTTCTTTCTGACGACTTTGTCAGACTTGGCCACTTCGTGTTTCACACGCGCTCCGATTATGCCTTCGCCAAAGGGCACTCGCTGCTTCAAAACTCCCTGGCTTAGGAAGTGTGCGTAGTTTTCTGAGAAGAAATCTGCCTTGTCAACTTCGAGCCAGGAGTGTGGCGTTGTCGGCGCCCGGTGTCTGGGGGAAAAACACACCAAAACAAAAGTCAGCTCCTGGAAAAGTATCTGATTCGACGTTTCTGCAAGTGTTTTTTGCACACAGCGTCAACATGATGGATAGTAAAAATGATGGATAATTCTGGCTATCCATCATTTTTACTTGAGTGGGATAAACACGCAGTCTTTTTCCCTCCGAGGTTTTATTGTCGCAAACGAATCCCCGTGTGCAGCGGGCGGTGCCCACGGCACACGGCACCAAGCATCCATGCGGAGCATCAAGCTCGTGGAACAGCCAGCGCACACGTATCAGGCTGCCACACAAACCCACATCATCGCACACACACGTATCAGGTTACCACACAACGCACATACACCCTCTCCGGTAGCTCCGGTCCGCTGACCTCCGCGGCCTTTGAAAAGTTTGCTAGTTAGAATGCCACCAAAGCAGCAGAACGTGCCCTCCGCCGAAGACTTGGCGCAGCTGGAGAAGCGGCTGATTGAGTTGGAACAGAGACTCGCCGTGCGGGAGTCGGAGGTCGAGGCCGCTGAGAAGAGAAAGAGGGAGCAGGACGAGGCGGAAAGGGAGGCTAAGAAGCCTCGCAGGGAGCTACCGGAGGAGGGGGGGAAACAGCCGACCCCGGCTGAATTAATGCCGGGGCTCTCGCAAAAAAGGGCCGAGGAGATTTTCCTCGCCTTCCAGGACGATGACCCATCGTTCTGGGAGAGCTTGAGCCCGGCTGTGAGACGTGAGCTCTGCGGCTTGGAAGATGAGCGTGAGGTGCTCGCGGTACTGGACGAGGCCGCGGCTGCGGTGCACCAGCTAGTCGACGACGACGCCAGTGACGATGACTTCGCCCTCGTCGACCCGGAGCACTGGAAGACGATGTCCCCGACGAGTGCCAACCTCAGACGCTTTGAGGACGCCGTCCGTCGGCTCTACCGGTTCAAGGGCAACCAGGCGTTGCAGGACCGAAGGGACGACATCACGGAAAAGGTTCGTGATCTGGTCCGATTGCGCCGGGGAGAGTCAGGCCCCCCAAAGCTCATGTGGCTCCTGCGGCTAGGGGCGCTCTTTGATGAGTACGAGCAGGTGCATGCAGTCTACGAGCAGGAGCGGCGGGAGCCATGCGCCAGATCCAGCATGGATCGGTTGCCCGAGAGAGTGAGACAGGCCAGGCGCCGTCTCACATCGCAGTTCAAGGCCAAGCCAACCTTGAGGCCACCCTTGGCCCGGCCCGGCGGCGCGAGAGGCCTGCCGCAACTTCAAGAACGGCAGGTGCATGAGGACGGACTGTCGTTTCCGGCACGCTGCGCCCCACGCTCCGTCCCGTGCCATGCGTAGGGTCCCCTCAAAATACGACTGACTCCCCTCCCGAGGACTCAGAGGAGGGGCTGCGACATGGGCGAGCCGGATCGCGAGGTTCGAAGGGCGGAGAACGTCGACGAAGACGACGGCGCAGCGGACATCGATGATGGCTTCCCTGACAAGGTTTTCGTCAGCAGTGGGGCTGCAGGCAGCGCCGCCCTCGCTGAGAATCAGGGCGTTTCGCCGCCGCCATGGTCGACAGGACCTTGACCGGGGAGCAGCTGGCGGCGTGCCAGCAACGGAGCTCTCTGCGACGAAGAGGGCCATAGTCAAGGCCAGGCTCGAGCGCAGGGAGGTGCCTACGCATGCCCCTCCCATCACGCTGGAGCAGCAGCGCACCCTTGTCGAACGGCTGGTCGAGGGCGGCGACGAGCAGGTGACGGCGGCGGCTTGCCTGGCGTGGGCAGGCGCATTGCGGATGGCCGACCTGCGGGCCCTGGCCCCGAAAGACGTAGTTGTGGTGGGGCCCGGACTCCTGCGCGTTTCGTGGTGGACGACGAAGTTGGCGAACCTTCGGATGAGGGAATCCGAGGTGACGTACCGGGTTCCCCTGACCGTGTCGTCGAGGGTGAGGAGATGGGTGGAGCGCGGAGCCCGCTTCACCGAGGCCACCACCCGCAAGTTGCTGCGCGAGGCAAGGAGGGTGTTCCCGGTGTGTGCGGAGCACAGCTGGAAGCGCGGGGCGCTCCAGCATTTGGCCAAGAGCGGAGCGGACTGGGAGGAGCTCCTGCTCATGGCCCGGCACCAGTCGAGGGACACGCTGAAGCGCTACCTGTGGGGCTGCCTGACCCCGGACAGCGTGAAGACGGCCCGCGCATCGCTCCTACTCCACACGCCGCTGAACGGCGGCCTGATGGCGTCCTCAAGATGAAGGGCACCAGAAGGATCAGCACGTACTGCCCTGAGTATGCGTGCGACCTGAAGGGCTCGCATCCCCTGAGAGACTGGGTGGACAGCCGCCATCCCGGGGCTTCGAAACACCTAGACCGCCTGCTGTCGTGGGGGGAAAGTCGCACACAAGGCGACATGGGCGAGCAGAGTGAGGCGGACTTCGACAAAGAAATCGCGCTGGATTACTGGTTGCTGCACGATGGCGACGAGCACATAGAAGGAGTTCGGGCGCAGGAGATCGCGCTGTCCGAGCTGGTGGCGAGGACCTACTCGAAGGCGCCAAGCCCGACCTGCCGAACTGCCCGCGGACCCATCGACACCATGCCAGCAACGAAGGCAGACTACGGCAAGGTCGAGCGGGGCCTGTGGGAGGACGAGATCCGTGTGCTGAGGCAACTGACGCGGGAGCCCATGCTTCTGTCACGAGAGGCACCAGGCCCCGCCGAGCCTGGACATCACAGAAGGCGACCTGGCGGCGATGGTGCGAAGCGGCGTCATTCGGCCGGTCGACACGAGGCCACGGATCACCCTGAAAGTGTTCAAGATCCCCAAGAAGGGCAAAGAGGAAATTCGTCTGCTGATCGACGGCAGGCCTTTCGACAACCGCACCTCCCAACCCCTGTCGCCCATCACCCCCTCACTCCGCGATGTGGAAACATTCGTCCTGGATCACATGTGGTTCGCGACCCTGGACCTGCTCGTTACCAGCTTCCGGTGGCGAATGAACTCGGGGCGTACTTAGGTTTTCGAGCACAGGGCTCATACTATGCATTCTGTATTGCCGTCCCGGGCATTGCGCGTGCGCCGGCGATCGCCCAGCTGACGACCCTGGGCGTTCGCCGACAGGCTGGCATGGGAAACCGCAGTCTGGCGATATACGATGATATTGCCTACGGGGGCCCGACAAAGTCCGACGTCCTCGAGGATGAGCAGCGCCTCAGAGCCGCGCTGGCCGAGACCAACATCCAGATCCGAGAGGACAAGACGCAGGGCCCTGTGCAGGTCGGCGCGTTCAACGGTCTGGTGCTAGACCTAGCCGAGAAGACGCTCGCCATTCCGCGGGAATGGGTAGATGTCTGTCTTGCGCACGAGGCGCAGCGCGTGACGTCTTTTCGCGCTCTGGCCCAGCGCATTGGGTGTCTGCGCTGGGCGCTGTACGTGATGCGGTGCCCTGCTGCGGCGTATCCCGGGCTGCTGCGCGCGAGTCGGTTGGTGAGTGGAGGTGTGTAACCTACGGGCACATTATAGACCCCGGAACGCAAGAAATCTCGAAAACAACAGTCGGCCGGAAAAGTACTGTGAGCGGGGTTCGAACCCGGGCCTACTGGCCTGAAGGCCGTCACCCGCTCACTCTGCTACGCCCCTGCCTACTGGCAGGCGGGAGAAAAGTTATATCCGCAATATTATCCAGTCCAAAAACAATACAGTTTCATAATTGTTGCAAGAAAAGCCGGGTTGGCTCGAATAGAGGCTATTCACATTGCATGTTCATAGGACCTCCAGTCTCGAAAATTTTTGTCAGGTCGAAAGGAGGCGGGGATGGAGGATGACGATGAGCAGCGCAACCTGTTGGCGCTCAAGCAGACGATGGACAAGATGACCGTGGCCATGGAGTCGGGCACGCTGGCTGACTGGATGGCTGAGCACCTCACGGAGAATGTGCAGCACGTCTTCGTGACGAAGTTCGAGGACCCGACGAAGGACGTCATTTTCAACGGCCCAGATGCCAACGTTCAAATTTACAACGCATGGATCAAGTCGGTACCTCGTGGCGTGTCCATGGATGTTCAAGAGGAGTACCACTCGTTGTCCAAAACGCTGTTTCGAGTGACGCGACTCGCAGCCACGAACGCATCGAGGGGATGAAAATCCACGTGACGACGTATTACTCTGTGTTGCCGAACGGCAAGATCGCGTCGGTGCTTAAATGCCCGACGACGGACGACCGGACGCTGACGAACGACTGGAAAGGCATCATGTCCCTAGACTGTTTGGCCGGCCTGTTCACGACGCCTCCAGGCTGCGCGCACAACGCGTGGGCGATCGAGTCCGAGCACCATTCGCAGGACCCGAGCGTCACTCTCACCGTGTGCCCGGAGCAGTACACGCGCCCGTCGCACCAACTCGAGAACCTCTTCTGCCCCGAGTTCCAGCGCGGGGCGTGCTTGTTTCCGGAGGGAACGTGCCGGCTCTTCCACGTGCACGACAGCGGCGGCGGTGCAGCCCCAAAGTCGCCGGTCGCCGCCGAGAAGTCCGCTGCGCCGTTCCCCCCGACGACGCATCCTGCCCGGGGGTTGGCACGGCGTGCGAAGCGGCCATTCCGCCGCGCAAGAAGAAGGGTCGCCCCGGCAAAAACGCCCGGCAGCGGTACCGGGAAGCGAACATTGCGCAGGAGGCGCATTAGCGTCTTTCTGTACTTTATTGGTGGCTTGCCGTGGCTACCCTTGAAGGAAAGCGGCTCCGGGTTCTGCCCGGAAACACCTTGGGTGGAAAGAAGCGGGAGGGAGTTTGATCACATCAGAGAGTAAGAAAGAACGCAAGGGAGAGAGAGCAAAACCGTCTGTAGGGTGGCGGGCTTGCCTCGTTCATCTTCGACGATGGGAGACGTCGACGCACTGCTTGACCGGGCATCATGCTTGGCTGAGAAAGGCGTCGACGAGAAGGTGAGGCAGCAGCTGGTGAGAATGATGAATCTCGTTTGCACCCTGATGGAAGCCGCGCACTCCGGGGCGCCGCCCGCATCCGAAGCAGGGAAACGTGGCCTGACAGTCACAAACGCACAGCCCCCGCCGCCGGACCGGACCCGGCCGGCGGTCGCCAGCGCACAGCCTCCGCCGCCGGACCGGACCTGCGCACCCCCGCTGCCGGACCGGACCCGGCCGGAGAAGACTCGGTCCTCTGCGTCTGCAGAGCAACCGAACCCACCGACGAACAACACCTGGGCGCAGAAAGTGCGCGATGCAGCGGCGGCGCAACCGAACACGCCCAAAGGGAGCACGTGGGCCGAAAAGACCCGACGCTCACGACCGAAGGCCGTCATGGTACTCGATGGCTGGGGAGTGCCAAAGGTCGAGTCCGGTGTCGAGATGGGGAGCAAGAAAGGCGGCGTCCTTGTTGCCGCGAACACCGAGGATGCGGAGTACGCATGGGGGGCTGCCCTGGACCTCATCGGGGTCTGTCCGGGCGCAAAAGTAGCCGTCGTGTGCACCGTACCGTGGGCAGAGTCGGCGAGGCACCTGGTGGTGCTTTCTGACGGGAACCACCAGGACGTGTGGGCGAAGTACTACAACGTCACCCCGCCGACGGTATCGTGCAAAACGGTCGCCCCCGGGCAGCCGACGACACAGGTGTGCCTATTCCAGGTACGTGCGGCTTATGTCCACGCCACTACGTGGGAGACGGCGATGAAGGCTGGCCAGTCGGTCAGGATCATGGCGAAGAAGGCGGCGGAAGCCGAAGGTCTGCGCATGGACTGGTCGTCGGTGTTTACGAAGGTGCACCGACGTCAGGGCGTGTGTGAGGTGAGCGTCCGCGTTCCAGTCGAAGACGTGCCGAAGTTGCTTCGGAGCTCCGGGAAGGCCGGCACTTTCTGGAAGGCCATGTCGTTCGTCAACGGAACGGACACGCTGCCGGCGGTGTGGGTGAGCGACTGCGCCCTCGAGGAAGCGCGCCAGATAGCTTCCCGGACACCGAACACTTTCGGTGTGATCGGCGGTGCGAAAACCGGCGTCTTCGGCATACGAACGACCCCGGAGCACGTCGCCGCCACGGAATCGGCGGTCGGGAAGAAGCTGTCGAAGCGCCAGCGTCGGGGTGACAAGTACATCGTCACCACGGCGTGTCCGGCGGAGCACCCGTCCGACCTCCTCGCCGCCTGCGCAGCAGCCGAATGGAATGTGGAGCCGGTCGGTTCGTTCAAACGGCGAGGGGATACTGTGTGCGTGGTCATTGCCGACCAGGGACCTCCGGCACCAGTGCTCTACCGCCTTGATCGGGCGTCAATCTCGATCAGGAAATACGACCGATCCATCGACGCGAGGCAAAAGAAGGGGTTCACCACACAGTGCCAGCGGGTGAAGATTAATCTCCCTCGCGAGTTCCTCGCGAGCCTCCAAGAACGCCCAGAACCCGTTCCTGGACAGAAGCGGAGCCGCGCCAGCGATGAGACGACGACCCAGGACAAGGTGGCGCGGGTCGACACCGCTGACAATATGGCTACCGACTGCCGGCACGCCAACTGGCAGGAGGCATACGAAAACGATAAAGCGTTCCTATGCGAAGTCTGCTGCAAGAGTATGCAAGTAGGACAGGCGAGGCGTCAATGTGCACACGGCCCCTGTGAGGCGGTGGTTTGCCATGCGTGCTGGGCTAAACTGCAAGACGCCCCCCCAACACCGCCCTCGCCTGCGCAGGCGCCCGCCGTCGACCCCGCGGACTCAAAATGGTGAGCCCTCAATTATACCACGCGTCATACGCGTCACACAACCTTACCCTCACTACATCCTCTGGGTCCGGCCCTCGCCTACCACCCTTACGTGTAGTAACGATCAACGTAACCTCGTTGTTAAAGAACGTGCTCCTCCTCTGCGGCATTGTGGCGGACGTCATCTGCTTGCAGGAGACGAAGCTGACGAGCACCGGGCAGAAGAAAATCCGGATGGCCCTGAAGGAGTGTGCTGCTCTCGACGTCTGGCAGCCTTTCTTCGGTTCCTGCTGCGAAGGGCGTAAATGTGGCAACGACGTTCCATCCCAAATAACCGGGGGGAGCGCCGGTGTAGCAATCCTTGTGAGGAAAGGCCTGCCGGCATGCGTGGTTAGCCCGTTCGATGTCGTTGAAGAGCGGGCCTACGAGGCAGCTCGCTTCCTCCACGTACGTGTCGCGACCGGAAGCGGGAAGGGTGCGCTTCACGTGGTTTCGTTGTACGGACATTGCGGCCACTCGGCTCGGATTGAACGTGAGAAGTTGGTCGAGGGGGTTCTCTGGGGCATGCGCCGGCGCCTGGGCGCGGTACCGATTGTAGTTGCAGGTGACCTGAACACAGACCCTCTGAACTCTCCTGCCCTACGCTTCGCACTGCGAAACGGGTGGACTGACTGTGCCGAGCTTCACGCGAAGTCCCTGAGCAGGCCTCCGGAGCACACCTGCTACCACGGGGAGCCGTCACGCATTGACCTTGTGCTTACCAACGAAATCGCCTCTTCCGCTCTTGGAAACGTAGAAACCTTCGAGGCCGGGTTCCCGACACATAAGGCGATTCGAGCTGAGCTTCACCTCACCGCTTTCCAGCAACTTAACGCGGTGTTCCGCTTCCCCCGTGCCATCCCTGGATCCGGTCTGACTGACCGTACCGACACCGCAGCTCTCAAAGCTGTAGTCGCGAAATACCGACTCGCCGACCCGTGCCCCCGCGGACTAGAAGACAGCCAGAGGGTGGATTTTCTCTGGCTGCGTATCTCGCGGGCGGCGGAGGATTATCTGCTCCAGAAGTCCAAGATTGAGGGTAACCTGGCGGCCTACCGCGGGCGAGGAGAGCGGCGGAGGCTGAGCACCCAGCGCGTGTCCGCGAGGCCGTCCCCGGAGGGTGCGGGGGCCGACACCGCACCTCTGAAGAGAGCCAGGTGTCTTCTCGGACGCATGCGGGAATACTCGGCCGCACGAGCCAAATGGGAGGATATGTCCAGCGCCCCGTGCCCGTTGTCGCTCCTGCTCAAAGGGCAGTGGGACAAAATACGGTCGTTTCAAAGCTTCATCCTCCAGCGTACGGACGGGAAGTGTGCTTTGCCACTGATACCGCCATCGGCGAAGGCCGCGCGGGGCCTATCACACACTATCTCGGACGTGTGCCAGAGCCTGGCCCAGACTACGTTAAATTCGAGGTACCTGGAAATCGCAAGGTGTCAGCGCGAGCTCCGTAACCCTCTGGGTAAGGAGTCTTTTGCTTGGGTGAAGAAGGAGGCGCCGCCGACATTCTATTTTACGAACGGTCGCGACGGGCGACTCACGGCGAACTTGGTGGAAGTTGACGCGACGGTAAGGAGGAAGTGGGACCCCGTGCTACGCATGTATGCCGGGAAAAAGGAACCCGAGTTCGCCCCCTTCCTGCGAGAATATGGTGACTTTATTGCGCAACACCCGTGCCAACTGGGCCCCATCACGGCCGACCGCCTACGGTCGATAGCGAGGAAGAAAGGTGTGCAATCGTCATGCGGCGTGGACGGCTGGCGCATGCGAGAAGTTGCGGCCCTGCCGGACACAATCCTAGAAGGGTTTGCTGCAGTACTGAACGAAGTCGAGGAGACGGGCCTATGGCCCGACGGGGTTCTAGACGCGCTAGTCACCCTGATTCCCAAGGGAGAAGGAGATGACCCCCTGAAGCTGCGGCCCATCACCGTCTCCAGTGTCGTTTATCGTCTTTGGGCTAGTGTGCGTCTGCAGGAGGTTCTTGTCTGGCAAGAGCAGTGGATACACGAGTCTCAACATGGCTTCCGGAAAGGCCACTCCTGCGACGACGTCGTCATGGACATCGCGCTGTCGATAGAGGAATCCCTTATTAACGGAACGCCGCTACATGGGATCGCGCTCGACTTTGCGAAATGTTTTGACCGCGTTCCACAAGGTTTGGTACTCGACCTAGTTGAGGCTCTGGGGCTGCATGAGCGTGTGCTGGCGCCGCTGCGCCACGTCTATAAGTACCTCAGACGTCGTTTTAAGTACCCGCTGGGAGTGGGCGATGAATTCAAGGTCACGAACGGCATCCTCCAAGGCTGCCCTATCTCCGTGGTCCTGATCAACGCCCTTCTGTCCGTGCTCTCGAAAGCCCTGGTCAGCCGGGCACGAGTGAGTCCGAAGTCCTTTGCTGATGACTTGTACCTCCTCTCGCGACTCGCGAAGCTGCTCCAGGAAGGAATAGAAGTCACCGCGATATTCGGGAGTCTGACCGGCCTCGCTCTCAACGAAGGCAAGTGTGCCTCCTTCTCGACGTCGGAAAAAGGCCCCCGTCTCGAGGTTGGAGGCAAGGCGGTGAAGTCGGTGAAGACCGTTAAGGTTCTGGGCGTTCCCCTGGGCACAGAAGGGCCTGTGGACAACGGTAGGTCTGACGCGACCGTGGAAGCCGCAGCCAGGCTGGAAGCGTCGCCACTGAAGCCGCGCACCAAGTTCCGCGTCATGCAGACGATCGCGGCATCCGCGCACTACGGCGCGGCCTACTGCGCCAACTCGGCCGGTGGCTTTGCGAACAACTCCGTCCTTCGCACGGCTCTCTCCGCCTGCTTGATTCCTCGCTCAAATCGGGCGAAGAGCCCCCTCGCGACACTTACCCTTGTTGCGAAGGCGCACTTGTGCGATCCGGCATGCGCCTCCGGGTACAGCTCACTCCGCACCGCCGCGAATATGCCCCTATGCCTGAGCACACACGGGATTCCCCCCATCGGAACCGTCGTGGAGAGGGTCCAGAAGCTGATCGGGACCATCTCCATCGAGATGGCGCAAGCGCAGCGTAGTATCGCGACGACGCGCCCCTGGGAGCTTGCCTCCGCCGCGGCAGGGAGATATGACGTTGAGCTGGCAAGGGACAGCCGTGAGCTCCTCACGAAGCAGATCGGGACGCGCTTCGCGGCGACGCTAGTCTACTGGCTAAGGAATCTACGTTGGGTCAACACCCCCCCTCTCCCTACGACCGGCGTGGAACTCGCTTTGGATTTTGAGGCCTACACGCGATCCAAGCTGCCTGGGGAAACGTTTGCCGAAAAAGGGTTGCAGATAGGATATCTAACACGAGCCATCAACGACCTAAGCTTTGCTGACACGGGGGCCTCAGCCTTCCCCGGGAAGTGGCGTCAGGGTGTATGCTCTTTACGCTGCCTGGGTGCGCCGGCAATGCCGGGATTCACACACCGTCCACGTTTTGCAGCTGGACGGAGGACAGAGGCGATGTTAAACGGCATAGTAGCAGTTTGCTCCAAAGACAGCTGGAATGACGCCAAACCCGTGTACCCTCAGGACGTAGCCTTTGCTCAATGGAAGCTGAAGTTTCCCATCAAGGTGTTAGCCGCCGCCGTAGGCCGCGCAGTCGCGAGGAAGAAGAGGGCCCGCAGCGTTACAAGGCGGCGATCCCCCGCGAGACGAGCTCGCCCGCCGGCCAGCGCGCCCGCTGCAGCACCAACTCCGGTGCCGCCACTCACTGTAGCAGAGCCGCAACCTGCAGCGCGCCTCCGGAGCGACTTACGCCCGCCGTAGCAGTGCGAAGAGAAGTGAGGAGACCGGAAACTCCCCGGAGAGATGGTCCCTGCACTCTAACTCGTCTCTCTCTCTCTCTCTCTCTCTCTTTCTTCTGTATGCCAGCAATGCATTTTCGGGCACCAATAATTAGTAGCTGGCAGCGTTCTGCATGAAACTCATCATGACGAGTAGGTGCGACGGGCGCGTGTACTGCTCCGGGCACTCAGTGCACTGCAGGAGAGTGACGCTCGGGTCCTGCGAATGGTGCTCGGACTCGATCGCCCAGGCGTTCGTCGAGAACCTCTTCTGCCCCGAGTTCCAGCGCGGGGCATGCCTGTTTCCGGAGGGAACGTGCCGGCTCTTCCACGTGCACGACAGCGGCGGCGGCGGCGGTGCAGCAAAATAAAAGTTGCCGATGGATGCTCCGACCGCTGCGCCCGTTCCCGGAGGCGTGGATGAGCCGGACCGTCCCTATCTCTTGAAACTGCATGGAAGTGCCTGCCGCTGTTTATCGCAGTGAATCACGGTCTATCAGGTCCAGCCCTAGTCCCTAGAGCTGCATCGAATGGCCCGGTGCTGTATTCTTCGGTCTACGTTTATTGTGTGCCAGCAGCGCATCCTTGGGCACTAAGTTAGTAGTTGACAGCTGGAACCAGATCTGGCTTATCGAAAAAAGAGAATCGTCCAAACCATCTCGGAGAAACAGGTGGAAAGGAGGCGGGGATGGAGGATGACGATGAGCGGCGCAACCTGTTGGCGTTCAAGCAGAAGATGGACAAGATGACCGTGGCCATGGAGGAAGGCACGCTGGCTGACTGGATGGCTGAGCACTTCACGGAGAACGTGCAGCACGTCTTCGCGACGAAGTTCGAGGACCCGACGAAGGACGTCATTTTCAGCGGCTCAGACGGTGGCCTTCGAATTTACAACGCATGGATCCAGTTTGCACCTAGAGGTGTAACCGTGGATGTTGAAGAGGAGTACCACTCGTTGTCCAAAACGCTGTTTCGAATCGACACGACTCGCAGCCACGAACGCTTCGAGGGGGTGAAAATCCACGTGACGACGTATTACTCTGTTCTGCCGAACGGCAAAATCGCGGCAATGCTCAAATGCCCGGCGACAGACGAACAGCCGCTGACGAACGACTTCCGCAACGTGGCCCTGGACTGTTTGGCCGGCCTTTTCACCAAGCCTCCAGGCTGCGCGCACAACGCGTGGGCGATCGAGTCCGAGCACCATTCGCAGGATCCGAGCGTCACTCTCCTGCAGTGCACCGTGTGCCCGGAGCAGTACACGCGCCCGTCGCACCAACTCGAGAACCTCTTCTGCCCTGAGTTCCAGCGCGGAGCGTGCCTGTTTCCGGAGGGAACGTGCCGGCTCTTCCACGTGCACGACAGCGGCGGCGGCGGCGGTGCAGCAAAAGAAACGTTGCCGATGGGTGCTCCCGAGAAACATGCGCCCGTTCCCGGCGGCGTCGAGCTGGCCGCGAAAGCACCCCCCGAGGACGCATCCTGCCCGGGGGAAGGCACGGCGTGCGAAGCTGCCATTCCGCCGCGCAAGAAGAAGGGTCGCCCCGGCAAAAACGCCCGGCAGCGGTACCGGGAAGCGAACATTGCGCAGGAGGCCCATTAGCGTCTTTGTTTCTTGCGCCAGCAGTGCGTCTTTGGGCACCAATAATTTGTGGTTGCCAGCGTCCGGCATGAAATTTGTCAAAGCAGGTGCGCACAAATAAGAAGAATCTGCATGGTCTAGCAGGAGCTCGTCACCCGCGTGCACTTATGACGTCCCTGCTGCCATCCGCACACACTGCTACTTTCGTTGTGCTCAGATCGTTCAGGCTGAAGAGCAAAAAAAAAATTGTATTTGCCGCTCTGTGCGTAGCTCACTGTTACAAGGCTGTGCCGACTCTTCCACTGTGTGCATGACAGCGGCGGCGGCGGCGGTGGAAAACAACTGCCGATGGATGCTCCCGAGAAGTCCGCTGCGCCCGTTCCCGGAGGCGTCGAGCTGGCCGCGACAGCACCCCCCGAGGACGTATCCTGCTCGGGGGGCGGGAAGCTGCCTTTCCGCCGCGCAAGAAGAAGGGTCGCCCCGGCAAAAACGCCCGGCAGCGGTACCGGGAAGTGAACATTGCGCAGGAGGCCCATTAGCGTCTTTCTTGTGCCAGCAACCATCATTGGCACCAATAATGTAGTGGCTGGCAGCGTCCGGCATGAAATTTGTCAAAGCAGGTGCGCACAAACAAGAAGAGTCTGCATGGTCTAGCACGAGCACGTCACCCGCGTGAACTTATGACGTCCCTGCTGTCATCCGCACACACTTCCGTCGTTGCTACGTTTTCGTTGTGCTCGGATCGTTCAGGTTTGAAGAGCAAATAGTATTTGCTGCTCTGCCTGACGCCGCATGCGTAGCTCACAATCACAAGACTGTTCAGGCTTTCCACGTGCACGACAGCGGTGGCGGTGCAGCAAGCCGATTGTTCCCGAGAAGTCCGCTGCGCCCGTTCCCTGAGGCGTCGGGCTGGCCGCGATAGCACCCCCGAGGACACAGCCTGCCCGGGGGTTGGCACGCCGTGCGAAGCGTCCATTCCGCTACACTAACATACGATACCTTAAAGGAACCTTTTACGACAATGTTTACCCGGAGACTATAAACCCCCGGATCCCTAAGTGAACTTGCACTCTAAAGAAGAAAAGCCGCCCCGGCAAAAAACGCCCAGCAGCAGTACTGGAAGCGAACATTGCGCAGGACGGCGCATCAGCGTCTTTTATTTGTTCTCCGGTTGTTCTACGCGGGCTCGACCCGAACCTTTTTGCTCAGGCAGGCATTTCTACGACCCCCCCCCCCCAGCCTTCGTAGCCTTGATGCCCCCGTTCGCGCGAGCCCCCGTCTCAGAAGCGCTTTGGACTACCATCTTGACAAAAGCGGAAATATATCCCAGTTTTTCCGTTGACGTCAACATGGCCCCCAAACTCACTCTCTCATACCGATACGTGTGTCGGCCAAAAAATGATATAAATTCCGCCTTTCGGTTCGATTCCTTGTCTGTCGAATTTCGCCAGGCGGTTGGGAATGAGCTCCTGGCCCCGGCTCACTCTTGCTTGGTTACCGTTCCAGGCTAACACTTCCTTGCAAGAAGGCCCGGAAGAAATCGGGAGCCGCGGGTATTCACAGCACCTCTTCAATCTAAGCCCGAACCTAAGCCCGCTAGCGGAAACTGCTCCGCGTTGAGGATGGCTTCACTACATTCACGGTTGTATGCACGTATGGGGGTTCCAACCATCTTCAAGCGGGTATCTAGAGTACGGTGCTCCCCAATTTTGCTCGGCGAGAAAATTTTCCCGAGTCCATTGCCAACCAACCTCCCCACAAAGGGCGGAGAAATGTGTTGGATAGGGGTGCTACCGGCTCTGATACTGGTACTGGTAAATACCGCTTCTGATACTGGTACTGGTAAATACCGGCTCTGAAACTGGTACTGGCAAGTACTGGTACGCAGACAAGCACGCGCAGGCTCTTTCTTCTAGCCACAAGAAAGTGGCTCAGATACAACACACCAATTTTCGCAATCTGTTTCCGCCCAGAAGGCAAGAGTCGCGGCCGTGTTCGAATGCGCGCCGCAAGCGCAACGGGCATCGACCTGCGGCTTGAAGACATTCCGTCCGTTGTCCGTTTTGTTCTACATCCGGGCTGTTCATTGACGCACGCTGTCAACGTCGCCGTCTGTGTTTCCGTTGGCCCGTCCTTCACGAAAGCGTTTGAATCCTTGGATGCCCACCTGACCCCGTTGCCGCCGGGAATCGAGTCACCACCTTACCTCAGGGTGTCGAATCTTGTTAGCTACCCGGAGGGAGAGTGAGGCTCCGTAGGCAGGCCTCAAGCGCTTGTCCCGCCCCCCTTCTTCTTTCCTTTTTTTTTCGTTAGTACATCTGTACTGACGGGAACATTTCCGGAACAACGGTTGCACATGAAAGAGAAAACGAAGCCAACGAAAAAGTGCAAATACAGGAAACCCCCCCAGAGAGGTTTATACCCTGTACACGCGAAGAACGAGAAACTTTTGCCTCATCATTTTCATCACCTTTGGTCAGTTGATGCTGATTGTCCGTTGCTGCGTTTATCAGTGCAAGCCCCAACTCCGGAAATGTTCTTGCGAAGAACCAACTTTTTTTGGCCACTCTTGCGTCGCTTCCCTAGCCCCTTGGACCAAACCAAAAAGTCTTCCGTTTTCACATTCCTTCTTTCACATTTGCTTGCTACTGCAAGACCACAAAGGCAGTTTGCGACTGACTGATTTTCGTCGGCATTGGCAAGACTCTATATAATACAAAAAAGAGGTATAAGTCGTTCCTGCGTCAGAACAGAGATAAACAGAAGAACAACAGGGTTCGCAACGAACGATCTTCGGTGCCCAGGATAGCAGAGTAATGCGCTTGATGCTGGAACGTCTTTGCTTGTCTATGCCTGATCCTTGTTCATCGGTCATTGGTTATTGCAGCCCAAGGCCAGCTGTGAGACAAAACTCGGCGCCAGTCTCGTCGGATTGCACCAGAAAAGAACTTCACGGGTTACAAAACACCCGCCCAACACGAGGCACACGCCCAAGAACGTGCACGGCCACCGTAGCACCCGGAATCCTTTTTCGCTTCTGGTAGACTATAACCTGTGCCAAGGTAAGGCAACAGACTGAACAAGCCGACGACGCTTCTCAGCTTGGGTTGGTTCGACACACACGCTGCTCTCTCCACCCTGTTCGCGTTTCCGCTTCATTTCGAAACGGGCAAGTTTGTCTGCTACCTCCGATGCAGTGTCACTCCACTTCTTTGTGACCAAAGCACGTGTCAGAGCATCCTGCAGACTGCTTCTTACCCACATGCGATGGGTTTTGCCATAGAAGAGTTGTGGCCTCCGGCATCTCATCGAGGTTACGGTCCTCAAGATTCATTGGGCCTTCACGAGCCTCAGGCTTGTTATCGAGCTCCGGGTCCGCGACGAAATCTGTTGTTGCCACGGAGCCAGCGGATTTCGAGCCAGTGAGTCGGAATCAGTGGAGTCGGACAATGTTTACTTGGTGTGAGACGAGAGATATGCTAATAGCTCTGTCGAGCCAACCCCACATTTTAGGGGGTCGGGGGCGGAGCCTGGGACCTCCCCTGCACGCGGTCCTTCTGGATCGTCTTCTGACAATCGCCGCATTCAAACTCCGTTGGAGCCCGCACCCCATCGGTCAGCTCGTGCCGGTGACCGGCCTTCTCACCCTCGACCGGCTCCTTCAGACGCTGGCGCGGCGGGGACAGCATCTCGACCACACCGCTGGATTAGCGACTGTCCCGCTTCCGCCGGCTGCGCCACCTCCTCGTGCTTCCGAGCCGCGTGTGCACTTCGGCGGCGGGCAGCTTCATGCGCCGCCTCTGGCCGGGCGCCGTCGGGAGGGAGGAGGCGAGGCGCTTGGAACGCGGCCGCGGCATCTCGCCCTTGTCGTAGTCGTTGACGACGATGAAGGGCAACCCTTCCCTTTCGATCACACGGAACGGCGGGCCGCCACCCCCCGTCACCACGCACGTCCGCATGCCGCTTCTCACGAAGGATGTCGTGACCGTCGCAGCATCTCGACGTCGGCCTCGTGTTCGCGCGCCCTGGCACCCGGACACGAGGTACCGCTTCAAAAATTTCAAGATCTTTTTTTTTAAATCAAGATGTGAAGAAAAATGGGCAAATTCAACAACAAGGGGTACTCATACATGAGTTCTAACCCACACACACACACAGCAGCAACTTCGCGCCCACAACAGGAGGTGGGAGCACAAACAAACACTGGCACACCCAGCATGAACGTTCTCGAGCAGCGAATCGGCGATGCTGTGAAGATGGTATACCGCCGGATGGAGGCAGCATGCGCCAGCTGCGGGCGAGACCCAAGCAGTGTGACGCTGTGTTTCGCCACGAAAACACGCACCATGGAAGAGGTCATGACGGCAGCGAAATACAGCCGGGACACGCCGTGCGTGATCGGCGAGAACATCGTCCAAACCGCGCTCGAGCGCGTGAAGGACGGCGTCCACCAACACGCCTTCGACAAGCACTTCATCGGGCACTTGCAGACCAACAAAATCAACCAGGTCCTCACGTTCGCAGACTGTATCCAGACCGTCGACAGCGCACGCCTGGCCGAAAAAATCAGCCAGCGGCTGGAGCCGGGGAGGCTGCTGCGGGTTTACGTTCAGGTTTGCTGCTTTGCTTGCGCGGGGTGTGGTACACACCCCGGACTAAGCCGGTCCATCCCTATCTTCTGGAACTGCATCGAATTGCCTGCCGCTGTTCACTGTAGCGAATCGAGGTCTACCATAGTCTATCAGGTCCATCCCTATCCCCAGAGCTGCATAGAATTGCCTGGAGCTGCATAAATTGCCTGGAGCTGCATAGAATTGCTTGGAGCTGCATAGAATTGCCTGGAGCTGCATAGAATTGCCTGGAGCTGCATTCTTCTGTCTATCACAGTTTAGCAGGAGGGGACGGACCGGCTTACCCCGGACTCCCACTCCGGATTGCGGGAGTGGTTTTGCGGTCGTTTGTGCGGTCGGCCTCACTCCCTCAATGCGGGAGTGGGACCCCCTCAATGAGTGGCACTCCCTCAATGCGGAGTGGCCACTCCCGCACTTTTTCACTTGCTTCGTGTATGGCTGCTGAAGTCCGGGGGGCAAGAAAACGTTTCAAGCCAACTTTCACTCAAATAATTCAAGTCTTAGAAGACCTTGGAAACCCCACCTGAATTCTCCTGTTGTAGGGCTCGGCTCATCCTGCCATGCGTTTTTGCTCCAGTTCCTACCGTATGCTGGAGTAATGTGGTGTGCTCATCCTGCCCTGTGTTTTTGCTCCAGTTCCTACCGTATGCTGGAGTAATGTGGTGTGCTCATCCTGCCCTGTGTTTTTGCTCCAGTTCCTACCGTATGCTGGAGTAATGTGTGTGTGCTCATCCTGCCATGCGTTTTTGCTCCAGTTCCTACCGTGCTGGAGTAATTTGGTGTGCTCATCCTGCCATGCGTTTTTGTTCCAGTTCTTACCGTATGCTGGAGTAATGTGGTGTGATCTGCACCCTTCCGTAGAACTCAGTAAGAAGTCGGCACAAAACCGGCAAGCACCAGGCAATAATCCGTAGCTTGAAAATGTTATACTCAGTAGCAACCTGCGATAATAAGACTGCACAGGCTTGGCGACGTACCTCCCTTGCGGGTTGTGTGTCCCCGCAGCCGGGTCTGTTTCGTATGTAATGTCACTAAGAGATGGAAAAGGGGGCGGGGGGGATGACAGAATGGTACAGAAGCCGGTAGGGAGCACTCTCAGCAGGTGGTTGGTCGACATGGGGTGTGCAGTCTAGGAAGTTTGAAACCGAGCCAAAGGCTGTCCGTGTTGTGCCGCACGCAGACGCTTGAGCTTGGTGCCCAGGGTTTCGTACGTCTTGCCCATGGCAAAGTGCGCAAATGGTGTCAGTCCGTCTTGCCGCCTGCTCGTCTTCGCGGCTCCGCTTCCGTTGGGTTCGCGGGCTGTCCACTTTGGGTGCGCGCTCCTCGTTTGGGGGCGGTCGCTGCGGCTTCGGCTTTTTGCGGCGCTTCCACTTGGCTTGCTCGTCGTTGCGCGTGTTGCAGCGAGCATAAACAACAGAAGAGCCCGACACACACCCAGCATGATGATCACACCACACCGTAGTAGTAGTAGTTTGAATTTGATATTCAGTAACAGTCTGCGGCAATAGACGCGGATGAGTTCAGGTTTTGGTATCTTCAACGGAGAACATTGAAGGCCGAACCGAAGTGGGAGAAGGTTTCCGTTGTCAAAAACGCCGTGAAGCCATGCATGCCCCCCCAAACCCCCCTAACCCATTTGACGAATGTCAGACTCTAAAATCCCAGTTTCTCAAGCGAACTTTTACTCTAAAAAGCAATTAGACATGGATCAGTCGGTCCTGAGTATGGTTGATACAACCTCAAAACGCTCGCCAAACACAGGTCAACACGTCCCGTGAAGAACAGAAGAGCGGGTGCACTCGTGACGAGTGCGTCCCTCTTGTGCAGTACATCTCCGAAGCCTGCAAGAACTTGCGCGTAGAAGGGTTGATGACCATCGGCGTCCAAAGCGAAGTTGAGGATGACGTCGTGGCATGCTTCCGCATGCTCGCTGAATTGAAAACTGAAATCGCGGCGTTGAGCCTCGACAACGTCAACGTGAAGGAACTCTCGATGGGCATGAGCGGCGATATGGAATTGGCGATACGAGAGGGTTCGACTATGGTACGCTTTTTTTTTGCAGGAAAATAACTTGTTTCTTTGAAGACTAATCATAATCCGAACGACAGGTTTGCCGCTCCAATTCGTCCAGAGGAATAAAGTAGCTTGCTTCCCCTCCCTCCCTTTCCACTTGCTTCATTTTTCTTGTCGTATACGACGCTAGTTTTAGAAGATTAACATTAACCGACTAATGATATACTGTGAAACAGGGCCTCTCGCTCCATCACACAACCGCTCACGAAGATCATTAACAGTTGGTTCGTTTTCTTCTTACCCTTTTACGCAGCGGCACTGAGACTGGAGCTAATTGCAGCACGAGACGCACACCAAGGAGGAGGATATTACGGAGATGCCGTGGCACCACTTCTTGTGGTCAGCAGCAAGATTAGCAACTTTCTGGCTTCACCTTTTACTCCAACCATACGGCGCGCGGCAAGCAGAGCAGGAGCGGTGGACAAGAGTGACGGACACAAGCATAGGAGTGAGGATTTTATTATTTTGTAGTAGCAATGCCTTGTAAATACAAAAGAGAACGCTGGCAGCGTGTTTGGGAGAAGATTAGCCTAACGATCATCTTAGCGGTTCTCTTTTGAGTTTCGTCTAAGGCCTCGTTGCGCGGGATCAATAGGGACTGCCGGGGTCGTACGTACTCCTACGTCAGAGGTGAAATTCTTAGATCGTAGGAAGACGAACTTCTGCGAAAGCATTCGACAAGAATGTCTTCATTAATCAAGAACGAGAGCGTGGGGATCCAAGATGATCAGATACCGTCGTAGTCCACTGCTGTAAACGATGCCGTCTCAGGATCGAGGGAAGTCATTTTGGCTCCCACGGCACTCCCCGAACGAGAAATCAAAGATTATGGGTTCAGGGGGGAGTACATTCGCAAGGCTGAAACTTAAAGGAATTGATGGAATGACACCACCAGGCGTGGAGTATGCGGCTTAATTTGACTCAACACGGGAAAGTTACTAGGTCAGGACGATCTCAAGGACTGACAGATTGAGAGCTCTTTCTCGATGAATTGTGTGGTGGTGCATGGCCGCTCCTGGTTGGTGGAGTGATTTGTCAGGTTGATTCCGTTAACGAACGAGATCTCGACCCTTAAATAGGTGGGCGTGTCGTTGTAGGGGGTGTCTTTTGGCATCGGCGGCTTGCTGCTTACCCGAGACGCGCACTACTTCTTAAGGGGACTGCGCGCGACTTATAGCGCGCGGAAGAGCGAGCCAATAGCAGGTCTGTGATGCTCCTAAATGTCCTAGCACTACACTGACGCATTAAACGAGTTTGAGAGCCTTCCGGCTACGTATCTTGAAGGATGGGAGATCGATGATTGCAATTATTCTCCTTGAATGAGGAATGCCTAGTAGGCGCAAGTATCAGCTTGCACTGATTACGTTGTACACACCGCCCGTCGTTGCTACCGATTGGCTGTGGGATAGAGCTTGGGGAGAGGGAAGCTCGTTCTTGGCAACAAGTTCAGCGCCCGAATCCAAGCAATGTTTCTCAGCTAGAGGAAGCAAAAGTCGTAACAAGGTTGCTGTAGGTGAACCTGCAGCAGGATCATTACCAAAGATTTCAATTCTGAATGGAATGAGGAAACGACTTTCAAACAGATTGGAAACCGAGGATTCAAACATGGTCATGAAGGAAATCGAAAATCCCGAGCAATCGGAAAGGCAAAACAACTGTTCCCCTCGGCTCAACTGCGGTTGATCGAGGGTGACATCAATTGCACTTATCGGTGGATGTCTTGGCTCTGGGAACGATGAAGACCGCGGCCAGACGCGATAGTCAATGGGAATTGCAGAAGCATGAGACTCATCAGGTCGTCGAACGCATTAGCGGGCTGGGTTCGCCCATGCCCATCAGCAGTTGAGTGTCGCTTGAAAATCTAATCTCTCAGACTGCGTTCGACTCTTGATTCGATGGTGATTGGCTTGCTGATTATTGTTGATCGAGTTGAATCGGTTTGAATGAGAATGTGGCGGTGCAAAGATCACTTAACCCGATCGATGCTCTGTTTGAAATCCTGGGTCCGAGAACGAGCATCGCATATCTTCTGGAATTGAATCGCAAGGTTTGATGAAATTGGATGGTGTTTGATCAATGGATCTTCAATGAGAGCGACTGACGATTTCCGCCCAATAGCAACACTGCTGAGGCAGCGAAGAGAAATAGCCTCGACACGTACTTAGTACGTTAGAAGCAATGGATGATATCTAAACCTGTCAATGAACACAATTGGTGGACAAGTCTGGTGCCAGCACCCGCGGTAATTCCAGCACCAATAGCGTATATTAATGCTGCTGCTGTTAAAAAGCTCGTAGTTGGATCCAGAGCTCAGGTTGCAAGGTGGCCCAGTTTGCTGGGCATCAGCGTACTGCTGGTATTCAGAAGGCTGGGATCAACCCCTCGCATCAAGACCTGTGCCCTATGAACGGTGGTAATGGTGCCTTGCAAGTAATCTCTTCATCGGGATGAAAGCGCTTACGCGTACACCATACGCATACGGGTCGACCACCGATGTTACTGTGAACAAACCAGCGTGCCCAAAGCAGGCGTTCGCCGTGAATGATAAAGCATGGAATAACAAGGGATCGATTCTCTCGACTCTTTTTGTTGGTCTCTTAACCCGAGAAGGAACAATCAAAACGAAGTTCTATTTTCAATCACTAGCAGGCTAATCCTCCCCCGGCAAGTACAAACAAACACACGCCTGTTCTTTTTTGGTCGTAAAAGACCGAAGGTCTTCAAGGTTATTACCCCGCTATCCCGAGAGAAACACGGTAATTTACCCCTCGCTTAAAGAAATTCGTGGCATACAGATGAGCATATTGGCATGGTGTTTCTACGTTTGTTATGCACCATCAATCTTGCTCACGCAGCAGCAAGGACGAGAGCACTACTAGTACCACTAGTTTCAGCTTAGTGTGAGTTTGATCAAAGTAACATCAAGGCAGCCCTTACAAAGACCAGCCACAGTCAACGCCACGTGGGTGCGGGCATTTGATATTAACCATCATGTTTCAAACCCCCGATTGCGCGTGACCTGGAAGCACCACCAGTGGTACAAAAGGTGCAGTTGCCCGCATCCATCCGGCAATCAGCTCGCATCGGGAGGTGACGCTACCCACCTGGTGCCCCAGTACCACTAGTACGCAGCGAGCCGGGCGAACCCTTTAGTGCTGGGGGGCGCGGAGCGAATTGTTCCGTTGCTTGGGGTAGAATTCTTCCTCTCATGCGTGTCATTACGATCTCGGTTCTCAACCGAACCTTTCACTTGAAAAATACTCGAGGGACCGCCTTGTGCTCATTTCGAAGGATGCTAGAGGGGGAGAAAACAGTACAACTACAAAGTGGGGTCTTGTTGAACGCTTACGCCCGCCACTAAACCCAGATTCACCTGTGTTTGTCGTGTGGGCTACAGCACATTCACCTCCTTTGATCTATCGCAACTGGCAGTCTCCTCAAGCATTTCCTACAAAGCGGGTGCTTGCAGTGCTCGCGCTATGAAAAAAGCCGGTCATTTATGACTTAAAAACCCTACCCAAAAAAAACCTTGTTTTAGGACGGAAACAACCCGCACCACGTGAAGCACCGCAAGTGCCGCGAAATCCAAGCACCACACTGCGAGAAAATACATATAAACGCGGACAACAGACCGGTACGGGCTACAAGGCAACCCCTGCTCAACTTGTAGAACGTGGGGGGCCCAAGACTACACTCCACGAAGGAATGTACTTGGTGTCGGTCACAAACAGTCCCGGACATGGCTAGCCATAACCCATAACGAAAGCGTGCACGCAATATACAACCCGTAACCACATAGCCCTTTCTTGCTCTAAGAGAACCCATTCATGAACGGTCACACGGAGACCCTAAAACCCCGGAATTTCAAGCGAACTTTAACTCTAAAAAATCCATCGCTGAAAACTGACGGGTCATTTATGACCGATCATTTTTGGGGCAAAACAGACCGGCTGACCAGTCATATTTGGGTCAAAAGTGACCAGCAGTGTTGTCGTGCCAGGGCCAGGCAGGCCCTACCTGCCTCCCACCTGGCTGTGTTTTCTTCCACATGCGCCCTAGTTACCGTCCGGAGCCGAAACCCAGCGACGACACTGAGCCGGCTAACATGCTGCAGATCCAGCTGGCACACAACGGCCAGTACTAACGTGTGATGAAATGGACAACGACCAGCCGTACCTTTTTCCTGGGTCACTTTGATGTTTTGATTCATAGAATGGGCTGTGCCAGCTGGTGCTTGACCAAGAAATCCAGTGAAAACCTGAACAAAAACTCAACACGGGGAGTGAACCACCCTGACCAGGGGAAGGAAAACCGCCGAAAATACTGAAGCAGGCCACTTGGTTGGCATGGGCCTGCCGAGACGCCCAGTAGCCTCCACAAGTTGCGTGGTCGGTGCGAGCCTTCAGCTCAGCCGAGCTCGATGAACTCAATGCCAAGTTCACGCACGACATACAGTTGTGTCGACCTCGCACGAGGGCGCGGCACAGCGGCGGGTGAAATTGTCCAGAGATGTCGCGATGTCCAGAAGGAAAGCCAGCAGCCATCATATACTGATAGCTAACGACTGGAACAAATCTTTTTGTTCGGGGAAGGATCCTGCACACAGTCAGAAGCAACCCAGCCACAACAGATACAGCAAAAATGCCTCAGCCAGCCGAAGGATAACCGAATAGCTACCGACGGCATTTTGCACGAACCTTGGTTCAGTTAACCCAGACGGGTCATGCCTAGAATTCTGTCCTTACGCCATCCTGACGAAGCTGACTCAGCGACTGGGGAGGGGGCTCGCGACTCGGCCGTATCCAGGCTGCAGGTAAGCTCCATTGTGTACGTGGCTACCTGCGCTGAAACCCCTGGAAGACGAACACTAGTAAAGACAGCCACACGCCTGACATGCTTCGAAATAAAAAACTGCCCAGAGGCAGTTTTGAAAAATGACTGGGCCACCGGTCTTAAAGCGAACACTGGGTGCCAGGGGGTTATGCACTGCAGCGGTTGGGTGAGGTAACTCACCCAAAAAAAAAAAAAATTGGAAACCGGGTGGGAGGTTGGATTGATTTACACTACCTCGGATTGTTGTTGGGCAGCGTTTTGGTGTCTGTATTCTGGGTTGGCAGGGGCAGGCTAGGTGTCTTCTGAAGGAGAAAGCTGGCTGCAGAAGGCCTGCCTTCAGCCAGGACACCAGATTCTGAGGCTCAATGTACCGTACCGTCTCCCGGGGGCGGTGCCCCCCGGACCCCCCCTTTATTAAGACTCGCCAGAGAAAACGGGCTTGGTGTCTATTCTGAAGGAGAAAACGGGCTGCATAAGGTCCTGCTGCCTGCTTATACAAAAAAAAAAAAAAAAAAACAGGTGCGGGTTGGAACGCAGATCTTTGGCGAGCGGAACTACGCGAAGAAAGAGCCCGAGGATCCTACGACAAGTAGCAGCTAATGAAGCTACGCCGGTCCATCCCCTCCTGGCAGACCGTGATGTAGCGTGGAAGTCTGAGGTTAGCATGCACCAGCTACTCCTACCTTCCGCGCTCCCCAGTTGCTGGTGCAGTCTTGTTCTCCGGTGACCGTGAGCGCCAAGCGTCGGAAACGCGATTCGGTGTGTGCTCCTACCTTCCGCGCTCCCCGCACACACCGAATCGCGTTTCCGACGCTTGGCGCTCATGGTCACCGGAGACCAAGACTGCACCAAGCAACAGTCTTGATTGATGAAGACATCTTGTCGAATGCTTTCGCAGAAGTTTGTCTTCCCTACGATCTAAGAAGTCCACCATTGACGTAGGAGTACGTCCGACCCGGCAGCCCGTTTTGATCCCGCACAGCGAGGCCGTAGACGAAACTCAAATGAGAGCCTCTAAGACCTGCGCCTTGTTTTGGGCCAATTCACCTGCCCCCTTTAGAAAGCGACCTGAACTCGATTACTAAACTGATGATTGCACCCGATTCCGCGGCGATTACACCCTGCTGATAGCCGGCTACTTGAAGTTAGTTTGAGGTTAGAATGCAGAGTATCTGCAGCGTGGCCTGCATTTGCGCTAGGTGACTACCCACTTCGATCGTACCTTGTCGTGCTTCAGTCGTTTGCACTCGTTCGAATCCTGATGTGCAGGCTCTGTTAGAATGCAAAGAATCTGCGGCGATAATCTGCATCGCCGGGGTTGCGGTTGTCTCCACTGTGGTACACTGTGATGGACAGCAGCTGGCAATTCGATGCGGTTCCAGGGGATATGGGTGACCGGCTGCGCACTACCGTTTTTAGAGTGCAAGTTCACTTGAGAGATTTTTCGGTGGCCCGTGAAGAAATGTCACGTTGCGCACCGATAAAGCTGCACGCCCACTCGCACGGCGATGGAACGAATCTCTTCCGACAAACCCGCGACTCCTCTCACCTTTCTCGCCAAGCGGATGCTATCGTCCGACAAGCTCGCGAGCCTCTACTACTAGCTACTCGCTGCTGCCGCGTAGCCTTCTGTCCTCCATTTTGTGTCGTTTCGTGTTAGCTAAGTGAAGCAAAGTTCGGGCGATGCTAAGTTGTGGTGAAGCAAAGCTGGGGCGATGCTAAGTACTGGTGAAGCAAAGTTCGGGCGATGCAAAGTACTGGTGAAGCAAAGTTCAGGCGACTATGCTAAGTACTGGTGAAGCAAAGTTCAGGCGACTATGCTAAGTACTGGTGAAGCAAAGTTCGGGCGATGCTAAGTTCGAGTGGCGCTAAGTTCGGGCTATGCTAAGTACTGGTGAAGCAAAGTTCGGGCGATGCTAAAGCTAAGTACTGGTGAAGCAAAGTTCAGGCGACTATGCTAAGTACTGGTGAAGCAAAGTTCAGGCGACTATGCTAAGTACTGGTGAAGCAAAGTTCAGGCGACACTGTGATGGACAGCAGCTGGCAATTCGATGCGGTTCCAGGGGATATGGGTGACCGGCTGCGCACTACCGTTTTTAGAGTGCAAGTTCACTTGAGAGATTTTTCGGTGGCCCGTGAAGAAATGTCACGTTGCGCACCGATAAAGCTGCACGCCCACTCGCACGGCGATGGAACGAATCTCTTCCGACAAACCCGCGACTCCTCTCACCTTTCTCGCCAAGCGGATGCTATCGTCCGACAAGCTCGCGAGCCTCTACTACTAGCTACTCGCTGCTGCCGCGTAGCCTTCTGTCCTCCATTTTGTGTCGTTTCGTGTTAGCTAAGTGAAGCAAAGTTCGGGCGATGCTAAGTTGTGGTGAAGCAAAGCTGGGGCGATGCTAAGTACTGGTGAAGCAAAGTTCGGGCGATGCTAAAAACTGGTGAAGCAAAGTTCAGGCGACTATGCTAAGTACTGGTGAAGCAAAGTTCAGGCGACTATGCTAAGTACTGGTGAAGCAAAGTTCGGGCGATGCTAAGTTCGGGCTACGCTAAGTACTGGTGAAGCAAAGTTCAGGCGACTATGCTAAGTACTGGTGAAGCAAAGTTCAGGCGACTATGCTAAGTACTGGTGAAGCAAAGTTCGGGCGATGCTAAGTTCGAGTGGCGCTAAGTTCGGGCTACGCTAAGTACTGGTGAAGCAAAGTTCAGGCGACTATGCTAAGTACTGGTGAAGCAAAGTTCGCGTGATGCTAAGTTCGAGTGAAGCAAAGTTCAGGCGACTATGCTAAGTACTGGTGAAGCAAAGTTCGCGTGATGCTAAGTTCGAGTGAAGCAAAGTTCGGGTGAAGCTAAGTTCGAGTGCTAAGTTCGGCTTGCGGCGGCAAGTGCGGCGTCAGTACCAAATACTTATTGTTGAATAATCCAATATTGCATGCAAACCAGCCCGAAAGAAGAAAAGAACAAGCCTATCAACCATGGCGATGAGAAGACTCGGGATGCTCGCGGCGCGTGGCGGATTCGCCCAGAGGCGCTTCGCGACCGACTACGCCGCGCTCTCGAAGGAGATGGAAGGCTGGTCGCCGAAGGACATCGTGAAGAAGGCGTTCGAGAGCCACGAGAACATCTGCATCAGCTTCAGCGGAGCCGAGGACGTGTACCTGATCGAGCTCGCCCACCAGGCCGGCGTCAACTACCGCGTGTTTTCCCTCGACACCGGACGGCTCCACGCGGAAACCTACCAGTTCTTCCAAGCCGTGGAGGACCACTACAACATCAGGATCGAGTACACGTTCCCGGATGCGGAGCAGACGCAGAACCTGGTTGGTACCAAGGGAATGTTCTCTTTCTACGAGGACGGCCACGCTGAGTGCTGTGGCGTTCGGAAGGTCGGTCCGTTGAAGAAGAAGCTGTCCACTCTCGACGCGTGGGTGACCGGCGTTCGCCAGGACCAGTCTGTGACGAGGACGAACATCCCGGTTGTCCAGGTAGACCCCGTGTTCAAGGGAAGAACGGAAGAGCCGCTGGTCAAGTACAACCCGCTGTCCTTCGCAACCCGCCACGAGCTCTGGAGCAACATTCGGTCCCTCGGCGTCCCGTTCAACGCGCTCCACGCGAAGGGATTCGTCTCCATCGGCTGCGAACCCTGCACCAAGCCGACCCTCCCCGAGCAGCACGAGCGGGAGGGCCGGTGGTGGTGGGAGCTCGCGACCGAGAAGGAGTGCGGTCTGCACCAAAAGAAGACCGAGTAAAAGCGAAAGTCCCGCGGACGCTACACACACACACACACACACACACACCACACGTACATGCGAAAAGAAAAAAGTCGCAAGACACCAAACTGATCGTCCCCCCCCCCCGGGATCGACGATAACGCAGAAAAAGCTCCCGGCCTTTGTTTGGACGCAACCCCGATGAATTGAGGGTATTTGGGTTCAAACCGGGTGCTAGAGCGGCAGAATTCGACAGCGGCGCGTTGCCTGCGGTTTAGTAAGCAGAAAGACTTGAGAGACTTCTTGCTGAGAACTTCGGTTTTCTTTTCGTTCTTGTTCTTTTTATCCCTTCTTTTTTGCACTGTTTTCGAGCACCCACACCCTATATGGGGGATCCTGGCTGTGACGAGCTACGGTCTGCTGCCTGACGATCCAGACTCACATCGCCGTCCTGTCTGCAGACACTCAGGTTCCGCGCTGATGATGGTCCGCCTTACGTGTCCGTGGCTTAAAGGACCGAAACATGGCGCAGATAGAACCGGTTTGAAGATAGGACGGGTGCAGGTGTTTTTGAGCATGATATCGTTTCGAAGCAGGTTCTTGCCTTCTTCCCCCTCTACATCCGCTTTCCTATGTGTAAATTTACCGGAATCAATAGCTTTTCATTCGGCGCTGAATCGCAGTGGCCAAGAAAAGAGCGTTCCAGGTGCACAGCAGGCATGGAGCGGGGAGGTTGGTAGTTGTCTCTCTCCACGGAACGCGAGCACAATTCAAGACCTATTTCCTCTAGACACACAGTGCCAAAACGTAAAAGCTTAGAACTACGAATTCCCCCCCCTCTTCTTCGAAGAAGACTTGATGCTAGCATCAAACATGCATGAGAGGCAGTGTCCTGCCTAAACATTAAACTAAGTTTTCCCCCCCGGGCCCAAGCATCCCGCGCGCACCTGCTGGGCGTGTCTGTCTTCACCGGCTGACTTTTGCCCAGCGAGGGCGGTTGGGGCGCACGTGGACGATTGTACAGAATCGTCCCGACACGACCGCGGCCGTGCGTGGAGGTGTGGGTCTTCACGGAAGAATGGGATTCTTCACCCCGCGAGCATCGTCCCCCCCAAAGGTTCCGAAAGACCAGTTTCCGTCATGCACACGGTGAGGTCCAGCCTCAGAAGCTGGATGCCCAAGGTCTGCGTATCTTGGCAAACGAAAAGGGTTCTTTCCGAGCCTGCGCCCACGTCAACCGCCAGATCATCCCCCATGCAACGAAGGTTACCCGTAAGAACACCACGGGTTACTAGCGAGTCTGGCAAAAGAGGAATAAAGACGTCCTGCTGGTGAATTGCTGTCGTGCTGGCATCCACCACAACCCCACTCCCCCCCTCCCCTCATTTTAGTCGAATCAGCCCTTCTGTTTCTTTTTCCTTCGGATACAGCACGCTGCCTTGCAGAGAAGACTCGAGGTTGCCGCTAACGGAGAGGTAATGTGCTGGTGGCAGACCCGTGGCATCGTTTCTTCAGGTGGTACCTCCAAGTATTCTGCACGCATGCAATGCCTTCGTCGGCTTGTTACAGGCCGCACCGAGTCAGTCATTTTCTTTTTCCGTGAAAGGGTCTTTTTCAGATTCTCTTCGCTGCAAAGAGCCAGTGGGATCGTGCACTGCGAAAACTTGTAGACCGCTACACAAAGGACCGCACGGGCACACATACCCGGCTTTTTTTAGCTAGCCGTAGGGTCTGAAATTGTTCCTTCCGGCCCATCTTCCTGTTTTTTTTTTTTTTTGCTTTATCTTTTCGTCGTCTCTGTTTCCTTTCAATCGTTTTCTCCCACCCCCATTTTATTTGCCTGCCTCCAATGTTTGTCACGCTCCCCCAGTTCCTGAACACCGCAGAACGCGCGCTGCTGCCTTTTCCTCCCTTTTTGCCGGATTGTCTGCACTCGACGACGACTTTTTTTTGCTCGAGAAGGAATAATCAAGCGAAGTTTTCACCGTTCTCTTTTTAGTTTTGTTGCATAAGCACCTGGACCATGGGCAGCAGTCAGTTGTGAGACTGACAGGTAACCAGCGCCACCTCCCCTATCGAGCTCTCGGATCAAGCTGCGTCTGGTGCAGCTGTTCCGCGGATTTACCTACATACACTCCAGCTGCACGCGCCTTCACCGAGCAGAGCGACAAGGGGCGGCCCTCCTTGTCGGAGCCGCGGCCGGCAGCGTGCCGGGGATGCGCAACAGCACCGTTTCATCTAGACTCGCAAAGGATGTGTCCGAGCACCCGTGTGCTTCCGAATACGTTACCGCAGGTCAACCGGAGGCTTTGCAACCCCAGAATCCCGCGCAAAATCGGTCAAAACAAAAAGAATACCCACGAAGAACGTACAGAAAATTGCTAAGGTCGATCACTGCAACCGCGTTTTTACTCGCCCTTCAAACCCCCATCTCTGCCCCACGAGACTCATACCGGTTTGTTAAAACTCGAAACCGTAACGGACAGCAGACCGGTACGGGCTACATGACAGCCCATTTAACAACGGTCACACGGAGACTCAAACTCGAAACCGTCTAAAATTTTACGACAGCGACAAAGTAAACAAAGAAGAAGAAAAAGAAGGAGAAAATGGCAGCCATTGCGCCGGTCCAGCCGAGGCTGCACGCGGGCCCGTGGGCGCCGGCCTCCGCGTTGCAGGCGGTCGTGCGCGCCGTGGGCGCTGCGACCGAGCAGAGCGCCGCAGGGCGGCCCTTCTTCGGAGCCGCGGCCGGCAGCGTGCCGGGGATGCGGAACAACACGTTTCCTCTAGACTCGCAAAGGATGTGTCCGAGCACCCGAATACTGTACCAAAGGTCAACCAACCCCAGAATCTCGAGCAAAATCGGTCGCTACAGTCCTACACAGCTAGCCAACATGTAAGAATACACATGAAGTACGCACAGAAAAGACGTAAATATACGGACAGCAGACCGATGACAACCCATTTAACAACGGTCACACGGAGACTCAAACTCGAAACAGTCTAAAATTATACGACAGCGACAAAGTAAAGAAAGAAGAAGAAAAAGAAGGAGAAAATGGCAGCCATTGCGCCGGTCCAGCCGAGGCTGCACGCGGGCCCGTGGGCGCCGGCCTCCGCGTTGCAGGCGGTCGTGCGCGCCGTGGGCGCTGCGACCGAGCAGAGCGCCGCAGGGCGGCCCTTCTTCGGAGCCGCGGCCGGCAGCGTGCCGGGGATGCGGAAGGTTCTGTCCAACGACCCCATGGCGGCGCTCCGGCAACTGGGCAGCGGGGGTGGCAACGTGAAGCTTGTGGTGGACGGCGAGGCGAAGGAGTACGACACGTCTTCCGGCTCGCACAAGATCCACCCCTTCTGCGAAGAGCAAGGAATCCAGTTCTCGTGCATCGAGGGCACTTGCGGCACGTGCGCGGTGGAAGTGAAGAAGGGCGCAGATATACTCAACGGCTTGACGGAAGCCGAGAACAGCTTCTTCGCCGGCGACGCCGGGGCTAAGAGACTGGCTTGCCAGTGCCAGATCAACCAAGGCGCGTCGGGAGAGGTCGAAGTCGAAAAATGATGAAGGCAACAAAAGTAGTGCGCCGAACATGTCTTAACGCTGATGCCTATCACCACACACCACCACTATACCTGTTCATGGTATACCTAGGGTATGTACGTAGTATGTACGTACGTATGCAAACACCGTCCTCGTAGGTGTAGATGCCACGTCGTAGTACCACTACGGGATGCTACCACGACCTCGTGGTCCTCAGATCCCAGGATGCCATGCAGCAGCTGTGCATGCATCCATACCAAGGTAGTTCGGCTCCCGCGTGCATGCGGATGCCCCTTTTCGGCAGCTGCGGGGCAGTGGCGGCGGCAATGTGAAGCCCCCAGCCGTGAGGCGAACGAATACACCACGCCGTTCAACGATCCACCCCCTCTTTGAAGAGCAGGGGACAAGGTTCACTTGCATGGACGGCACGTGTGGCACGTGAACATTGTGGTGCTTGTGAGGACCCGCGCATACTCCCTGTACGTAGGTGGTGTGCCTGTCAAAGTACCACACGTGCAGTGGCGAAAGTACACTGAACGTATTTGATGCTGATGCTCGCACGTGAGCACACTCAACGTACGTGAGCATTGGTGCTTGTGAGCAGCACCGCGCATAATCATGCACGCCGATGGTGCTAATTAAAGAACTACACGTGCAGTGGCGAAAGTACACTAAACGTACTTGATGCTGATGCTCGCACGTGAGAACACCCATACCGATGCGTACTCTCTGCTTGTACGTGAGCATTGTGGTGCTTGTGAGCAGCACCGCGCATAATCATGCACGTCGATGGTACTAATTAAAGAACTACACGTGCAGTGGCGAAAGTACATTAAACGTACTTGATGCTGATGCTCGCACGTGAGAACCTCTTGCACGTAGGTGATGCTAGTCAAAGAACTACACTTGCAGCGGCGAAAGCACAGGAAGCGTACTTGATGCTGACGCGTACTCGTGTTTGCACGTGAGCATTGTGGTGCTTGTGAGCAGCACCGCGCATAATCATGCACGTGGGTGCTGCTAGTCAAAGAACTACACGTGCAGTGGCGAAGGTACACGAAACGTACTTGATGCCGATGCGTACTGGTGCTTGCATGTGAGCATTTGTGGTGCTTGTCATGCACGCAGGTGGTGCTAGTCAAAGAACCACGCGTGTCGTGGCGAAAGAGCACTTGTGGTGCTTAGCGTGTGCTCAGCGAACGTACATCTGGTGCTAACAGTGTGCTCAGCGAAAGAGCACTGAATTTACATGTGGTGCTAACAGTGTGCT